>VWZT01001925.1:11117-33212 GCA_013397055.1 Pachycephala philippinensis | reverse complement strand
ACCAGCCCAGGGGCACATCTTCCCTTCCCAGTAACAAAAGCCCCATTGTCATTAGTGTCAGCCTTCCTTTGAAAGGGTGACTGGCGAGGGGAAATCACCAGGACTTGAGACAGTCATCAGCCAGTGCAAGGAGCAGATCAAGCTGTCCGTGCCAATATTCCAGAGGAAGGTGCCCCAGGAGCCAGCCCAGCTCCAGCCCTCGGAGCCATGCAAGGTGCTGATTGTGGCTGTCAGTTTTGCTCCTGTTTTAAGCCCTCCTGCCGCAAACAGAGCCCAGCCACCCTCGTCTTAAAAGGATCCTTAAACCTTCCTTTTCTCTCCTTCCACCGCTTCAAAAACACAGCGGCTGACAGTCCAAATGTTTGAAATAATTGGATTCTGCATTCTAATTCATCTGTAAAGTATTCGTTGATTAAATTAGCCTAATAGATATTATTTCTTACATGACTGCATAATTTCATCCTGATTGGATCACTATGGCACTAACGAGTCCCCCCATTTACTATTGACTCGAGAATCACAGAAGGCTGGAGATAACTATCATCTTGTTTCCATTTTTTTTTCCCTTTCCCAGGCTAAAAGTTAAACTGATTTATAATAAAAAGGCACGCAGCCAATGCCCAGGTACATCTGTATTTCAGTCTTCGAGACCAGTGTTAGAATAGGAAAAAATGTTGGTTTATATAATCTTGAGCCCTCTTTTATTTACTCAGTGGGTTGTTTCTGAAGCAGAAAGATTAACTGACCATTTAAATTCCTTTGAGGGGGTAGAAATGGAGATATTTTTAAGTAAAATGCATTTTATTATCTCATCAAAACAGAGAGACTCATTGCAAATGAACCTCGTAAGGACTGCACACACTCGGGGAAATGAAAATTCTCCTCTCAAGATAATGTTCCAACCAAAGTGGTTTCAGCCTCTATTAGTAAGATTTTTTCCTTTGAGCTGCAATTTGAGTTTGTAACCAAGAGAGAGGAAGAGGAAAACAAAACTGCCTTTAGTTTCGTGCTAAACGAGAGCAGATCCTGCTTTCCCAAGGAAGAGGGAGCTCCCTCGGAGTCGCGCTCCTCCGCCCTGGGGATGAGGGGCTCCAGCTCTCCGGGGTTTTGTTGGGAAGGGGTTAACAGCAGGACTGGTTTCTCCCCCTGCCCCAGCGGCTGCAAACAGCTGGTGGGTTTTGTGTTGCGCCGCTGAACTGAGCAGCCCAAAGAAGTTTTTGGCAAACACTCGGCCTGGCCGGGACAAGGAGAGGTGGGTCAGCTCAGGAAGCCGTTTCCATGAGCCAACAGGGGGAACAATGCCCCGCTCAGCAGGGACAGAAGGGACACCCGCTCCCGCTGAATAGCTCCCCAAAAAAACCCCTCCTCAAAAGGAGCAGGGCCCATTCGCTTCTGGGAATCCAATAAATTGTTTCAGGAAGTGAAAGTCTGTCCCGGCTAATGGAGCCGTGATTGACAGGAGGTTCTCATTACGGCGCCCATCGGGGGACAAAGTGAATTCCAATGTTATTTAAGAGGTTAAGTAGAAATAAGATGCAGGTGACAGCCCAAGGCTTGAGGCATCAGGCACTGCTCTTCCTACGTTGTGTTTTTCCTGTGAGGAGACTCCATAAAATTTAAAATCAGTGGGGGCAGGGGCGGTTTAGGAAGGAAAATTTGGTCCTGCCATGACTCAAGGGGAGCTTACCTGGCTGGGAAGCAGGGAAGTGAAGGTTGCTTTGGGAATTTGTGCATTAGGAGTTCCTTAAGTCCACCTAACATGGATGTTACATTTGTAACCCCACCTAGGGTTGGGTTGGGTTGCCAAACGGATTCGTTCCCTAATGGTCTTTGTGCAACTTGGGTTTGTGGCAAGGAGGGACGAGCCAAGGAGGCCCAAGGTGAGTGCCAAACACGGCCCCAAGGCTGCCAGAGCTCCAGGAATGCTCTCAGGCACAGGGTGGGATTGTTGGGGTGTCCATGCAGGGCCAGGGCTTGGACTCGATGATCCCTGTGGGTCCCTTCCAACTCAGGATATTCTCTGATAGGTTTCTGGGTGCGTTTCTCAAAGGTCTGTACCTGGCTTGAGAAGGAAAAGGAAAACGCGCCCCTGGTGACTCAGGTTGCCCTGTGTTCCTGACCAGGAGGCATCTCCGTGCTGCCATAGGTGAAATTAAAGGCTGTTTCTGGCCTTGTTCAGCAAAAAGTGAAGCAAAGAAGAGCATCCAAAATGCAATGTTGCTTGCACAGACTAAAAGCTGTGGTTGAAGCTGTGACCAGAGGTTTACAGCAGATGCTAAACCATACAGAGTATTTATTGCTGTATTTTTCCTTTTTCTAAATTCCTGAATTAGCAGCGTGGGGTGTCTTGGCACTTGTGGATGTCACGGGGTGGGAAGCTGAGGGAGCTGCTGCCTCCTGGTACTGACAGAGCCTTGCATGGTGCATGGTGAGGGACGAGGAGGTAATTTAAGCACGGGGTTCACGGCTGGCTTTCGAGTGACGGCGAAACTCCCGCGTGCGACGTGCGTAATAAATCTGGCTCCGTGCAGGATTAATGTGGTCTTCAAAATGATTATTTACCATTTGAAGTTGAGACGTGGCTGTGCACGAGGAGGAGCAAATAGCTGTGCATGAGGCATCGGGGAAGGGTGCTCGGAGGGGAGGAGGAAAATACCTGCCTGCATTGTTTCACCAGTGCAGTCCCGGGCAACGCTAATGAAAATTGCACTTGAAATGCAGGATTGATTCGTGATGAGCTCAGCCCTAAAGAGTACATTTGTGGAATGATAACCTGATTGGTAGTGCTGCCTCTTGAAGGGCTGAGGGGGTCTAATTGGCATATAACGCACTATAAATTTATTAGCAGCCTCTGCTTCCCCATTGGTGGGCCTTCTCCTGCTAACCACCAGGAAATTACCAATTTTCAGGAGTTACTCACTCAAGTCGTGCCGCGTCTGGGTTTTACAAAGAAGTCTCCCTTGCTGCTCTCATAAATCCTGGCTTAGAGCTCAGACAAGCTGGAAGGGGTCATTTGTGCCGCGGACAGCTTGGACACCTCGTGTTTGCCACTCACCTTGGGCCTCCCTGGCTCGTCCCTCCTCGCCACAAACCCAAGTTGCACAAAGACCATTAGGAGGGAACGAATCCCTTTGGCAACCCCTGGGCTGCAGCTGCCAGGGAGCAGAAATTACAGGTTTTTGGCAGTCCATGTCCAGGGCTTTGATGGTTCTTATTGATACATTCAGCCCCAGGGCGTCTCGGGCAGGAGAGGACATACCCACTGTTCGTTTTTTTTTTTTCCAGGAGCACAATAGGAATATTCAGGAGCCGGTGTAATTATTTCAGTGAGTTCGCTTTTAAGATTGAGTCACAAATTAGAAAATAATATTCACATGTTCCTTCTAATTGGTAACAGATTAGGGATATTTTATCTTTTTTAAATAATTTCCAAATGTGGCCTGAAGAGGGATTTGCAGGGAAGTAGCTGGGAGAGAGAGAGAGAGAGCACTTATGCACCAAGAACACTTGGGCAAGAGGCTTTAATTCCTCAATTCTGGCTTTAATTCAGCTTTTGAATCCCTGCACAGCTCTCTCTGAGCTGCTCTGGAAATGGAACTTGCTGTCACTTTTGGCAGGTGTCCCTGGTGCAGATTTTCTTTGCTGTCAGGTTTTCTGTGGGTTTCCCACTGTCAAACATCCACCTTTTGGCTTGTAAATCATAAAAGCCTGAAGCTTTGCAAGTGATTAGTAGCAGAAGTGCACCATTGGAAAAACCTCAGCAGGACCTGAGCACTTCCATGTCTTCTGAAAGCCAAGTCCATCTCTAATCCCACTTTTTTGGGGCACAATTGGGGAACCCCAGTGTTGCGCATCCCATTGTTGGAAATACACAAACAAACCAAAAAAATAGCATTGATATTTCAGTTTTTAGACAAAGGAGCCTCCTGGATTTCTCTAGGTGTCAACTGCTGAGGATTCTCAAGTCTTTATCTCTTTTTGTTCTAAGGAAATTCTTCATCCACTTTGCTCTTCCAGAAGCAGGTCTACCAACAGTCTTTTTTTAACTATTTATGATTTTTGGTTTGAGAAGGCCATCAAACACCTGCAGCCCGCTAAAACAGAGGTGGAGGGAAGTCCCATTGCTTGCTGAATGGAAGGAATACTTGGAATACTTTGGGAGGTCTAACTTGCCAAAAAAGACATCGTTTTTCCCAAATAAAAATAGCCATTAATAAATGAGACCAGTGGAAGAGTCCAATGACATCAGCAATTCCTGCAGGGTCCTTGGCATCAGTGAGGTGGTTCAGGTTGGATATTAGGGAAATTTCTTCACTGAAAGAGTGGTTAAGCCTTGGAAGGGGCTGCCCAAGGAGGTGGAGGAATCACCATCCCTGGAAGTGCTCATGGAATGAGTGGACACGGTATTTAATGCTTTGGGCACGATGGTGTTTGGTTGAAGGTTGGACCTGGTCTTGGAGGGCTTTTCCAACCTTAAGGATTCTGTGGTGCTTGAATTGCAAATGAGGAGACATCAGAAGGCAGGAGCAGGAGGGAGAGCTCCAAGTCACTGGGGAAGAGTTGGACAGCAGAGAGGTCCCTGCAGCATCTTTAGGAGGTGGATCCCAGAAATGCTGCCCATGGGGATGGTCCAGCTGCTTCCCAGCCCTTGGACCTTCCCCTGCAAACTTTCCTGCCTCCCACTGCTGACTCGTGCGGAGCAAGCAGTTGGTTTTATTGGCTGGCTGCTCCAAATGTGTTTTTCTTCAGAGTCTATGCTCAAATACAACGTTTATTACTTGTATTTTCTCTTTTATGCCTTACATAAATTCAGTGTAATGGTTGGAGGGTGCTTTTTTCCCAAATACTCCAAAGAGCATCATCATCTTACTGCTTCTACTGGAATTAAGATACCATTAAAGCTCCCTGAAAGGACTTTTGTTTTTCCTTGCAAACCAAACTGTAGGAGTTAGTGCTAATGAAGGATCAAGAAACATTTCTGAAGGTCTTTTTGGGGTGTTGCAATTAGACAGTTTTTGATCCTCGGGTAAAGGTTGGGTTCTCCTGGAGCCCACAACGTGTTTTTTCCATTTTGGGCCGGTTGGACTTGACGATCTTAGAGGTCTCATTTGAGATCTCGTTCTACTCTAGAAGTTTGTCAGCCCCCTCCGAGGGGGTTTTATCCCCCAGCCTCATTATTTATAAGGCACTCAACCAGTTCTGCTGCTCCTCCACTTTCCAGCAGGGCGAGCAGAGGGAAAGCTCCATTTCTCTTCCCGGTGTGTTTGCGATGGGATCCGTTCCACGGCAGCTCACATCGGTGACTGTTTTGGTATCCCTAATTCTCTGGGATGGGCACAGCACAGGGCCAGCACAGCCCTGCTCCACGCCACATTGCCCAGGGATGGGGCACCTCGCTCAAACACCTCGCTCCATCTCTCACCTGGCATGGATTATTGAGATTTATGCATTGCAATATTTGTCTGTCGCTCCCCCTCCCCGCCACCACCTTTGAGAAGGGAATTTTCTTATTTTTTTTTCCCCCCTTTCAACAAAATGATTTCCTGAGCTCTATTTGAAACTGCGTTAAGCACAGCCTTGCTATAGGAGAAAATTAGTGTTAACAAATAGGGAATTAATGGAATCTTCTAAGCCGAGTGACTGTATATCAAATGGCAAATTGAAATTTCCTGTCTGTGTTTAGGTACTGGCACAATGCAGTTTGATTTATACACTTAAGACATCAGGTTAAGTGTGGTTACACACGAGTAATGAAATGCATTAGGGACATGTTTCCAATTACTATTCCCTGCATATATATATTACTGAAAACAAGCAAAAAGTAAATATTCTCCTTCATTTTAGCATCTCCATGCAACTGCTGTAGCTTTTGGCTTTTTTTAGGTAATATTTGTGGTGTGCCCAAGGGTTGAGGTTGACCACCCAAGAAATGGAAGCAGTTCACTTGTGTGTCTAGAACCACCCAGTGATAACTCATTTATCAGCCTTTTTTTTCTGGTGGCCAGCGCAGTGATGTGTTTTGGGTTAAATTTTGCATGGATGTTTAGCTAGATACTGATGTGCCAGCATGTAAAAGGAATCAGATCCTGAACTCAGGAGCTTTCCTGTTGGGCACCAGAAGGTGAGTGCAAGGGAGATGTTGTTCCTCGTTTTTGCATTCCAGACTCTCATAAAGTCTCTCCTTACAAACTTTAGCAGAAATCCATCTTCCTCCACTCTTCATGGTGATTTTTAAATTATTTTCACCAAGTTTAAAATCACAGAATCACAGAATGGTTTGGGTTGGAAGGGACCTTAAAACTCATCTTGTCCCAAACCCCTGCCATGGGCAGGGACACCTTCCACTATCCCAGGCTGCTCCAAGCTCCATCCAGCCTGGCCTTGGACACTTCCAGGGATCCAGGGGCAGCCACAGCTTCTCTGGGCACCCTGTGCCAGGGCCTCCCCACCCTCACAGGGAGGAATTTCTTCCCAATATTCCATCTAACCCTACTCCCTGTAAGTTCCAACCCATTCCCCCTTGTCCTGTCACTCCAGACCCTCGTAAATAGCTCTCCCCATTTTTGTTGTTGACTCCCTTCAGGTACTGGAAGGCCACAACTGAGTCTCCCCTGGGCTTTCTCTTCTCCAGGCTGAACATTCCCAATCCTCTCAGCCTTTCCTCATAGCAGAGGTGCTCCAGCCCTCTGATTGTCTTTGTGGTCTCCTCGGGGCAGTGGTGAGCTCTAAATCCTTAGGGTTTTCACCATTGTTAGGGTTTTTCCCTCTGAAATGTCACTGGCAATGCTGTTTCAAAAAATTCTGGGGCTTTTGGGGTTGGAGGAAAAGAACAACTTGTGGCATTCTTCAAGGTTTTTATTAAATCTCTAGGGACTGTTTCCATTTCACATAGTTGTACGGAACAAAGAAAAAACCTGGATTTTTATTGAGAAAAGACTTAACCAGCTTGCAGGGCTTGAAGTTGTCACCCTTAGGATCTTTATTCTCAACTTAATAAGCCTTATCTTAGTACCCACGGTATCCCCTGCTGTTGTATGTCACACGGCTTTTGCTTAACTTTACACGGAGTAAACCTCAGGTGTGATATATTTTATCGAGTAAACCTTAAAAAAAAATTATTAGATGGAGTGTCGTGCGATGAAAACAGAAGTTGGCTGCAATTTTCTGTGATAAATCAGAGCCCACAATCGCAGGGTATTTATCTGAAAAGCCTGAAGTCAGTAAACCTTGATGTCTCGGCCGGGCTGGTCGTTAATGTTGGGCAGTGATAAATCCTGCGGGTGCGTTAACCCTTAAAGGAGAGGTGCTGCTTGCTCCATGGAGCCTCCAAGTGCAGAAATGGGAGCTGTTTTGGAGCCCTGCGTAGGGGAATGCTGTCAGGAGAGAGGGAAAAAGGTGGAGAAGCTCCACCGAATCCGAATAATGATGGTGCTGGTTGGTGTCATGCAAGACGTGATTAATTTGAGAAGCACATGGAGCTCTGCACAAATGAGTGATCTCTGTCCCTCACACACAGCAGGGCTTTTTTTTTCCTCTGAAACACACAGCTATGAAAGGAAAACTGGAAAATGGAATAGGAGAGCTAATGGTGGGGAAGGTCCAGAGCTGGGGGCTTCAGGAGACGAGTCCCTGGCAGTGCGAGGTGCTGCTGGTGGGAAACCGCCTTTATTTCACAGAATCCTGGAATGCTGCGGGTTGGAAAGGACCTTGAAGACCATCTCATTCCAACCTCCTGCCATGGGCAGGGACACCTTCCACTAGCCCAGGTTGCTCAGACCCTGGCCTTGAACACTTCCAGGGATTTGTGCCTTTTGGTTTGGTTGAAAAGGACTGAGAGTAGGAGAATAACCTGAATTTGGCGTGGTTTACCAGCATTGAATTGTCTGTCTGCTGGACAAAAATTTGAAGAGTGGGTTGAACACAGCCCTCAGGCTGATAAGTTCCCCATCAGACAGTAACTAAATCATTTCCAGGCTGGGTCACCACGCTCCTCACTGCAGACAGCCCTGGACCAGAGTCCAAGGCAAGGCACGGGCTGGCTGATCCACAGCTTTCCTGTGGGGCTGCCCTTCGTCCGTCAGGGATGTTTAACTTGTAACAAGTAATAAGCTTAATAGGTTGACTTTATTTAATTATTAATGATCCCTTTCTGTCCTTACAGCTCATAAAACACCCTGTAGGTTGGCAAAACACTCATAATATTGATCAGGAGCCAGAGAGATATTTATTTCCTCTTTGCCCCGGCGCGCATAAATCGCGGCGCGTTCCCTCGGCGGGCGGGATTTACAGTGGGCCCGTTTCTTCAGAGCTTTCCGTAATTAAGGAATAAATACCCATCGGTCTTTGTTTGCTGTCTGAAGCCCTCTTGTTTGCCAGGGACCTGGCTATTCCCGGTGGGCTTGTGCCTTCCCCCTTAGCAACGCGGCCGGGCGGAGCAGGCATGCGGGCGCGGAGCCGCTCAGCTGCTCAGCGCTGCCTTTGCAATGCGGCAGAGGGGTCTTCTCCTGCAGAGAGAGAGGAAGCCCCTGTGTTTTCTCAGCACATTGTTCCCAGCTCCTCTTCCATGCCTCTCCTCCCAGTTCCTGCTTTGCTCGGGGCAGGAAGGCACTTTGGAAATTCCTTGCTGCTAGCCCCTTTCTTCTCGCCCTCTCTCCTGCTCCCCCTTTTGCTGTTGCAATTAAAAGCATCGTGAGCCTTTCCCCAACATTTCAATCCTGTCCCCCCCCTCCTCAATGTTTTCCTTTTACTCATCCCAACACTGCATCAGCAGCTCTATCCAAAGCAGTGCCATTTATTGGGATCATCACAGTTGAATTGGGAAGCCCCGGCACATCCAGCTGCCCGGCACCGGTCATTAGGTGATGTGTGCTCCTTGCATGCTGGACCACGAAGCTAATGACACATCCTGGGGCTCTTCCAGGAGTTTGGGAGGTGCAGCGGGTTAGATTTACTTCATTTTCTTGGAAGAGACACATTAACCTTGTCAGCTGGCCAACAGGAGAGGAAATTTGGCAGAGCTCTTGCTGAGCTGGCCAGGTTAGCACGGCGTTAAAGGGTTGTACTTCAGTGAGCAACCAGAAATGGCAACACACGGGCACAGCACCTGCACAGCGGCCGTGGAGACACCACTGAGAGGCCTCCTCTCTCGCAGAATTAGTTCCTTTAGCAAGAGAGAAGAAAAGATAAAAAAAAAAAATTCAGGAGCTTTTCAGTGTTGTCAGAGGTGTGGAGGATAAAACTTCACTTCAAAATGCCTGTAAGAAGCCTGCTCAGTATTTCTGGCGGTGGGAAATCAGTGCTGTGCCATGGTAAATACCTGCTGTCCACTGTCTTTCTAATTCATGGTAAATACCTGCTGTCCACTGTCTTTCTAATTCAACCTTCAGAATTGCATCCTGCTTTTTAACAAGTGGTGAGTAACTCTGGATAACGACACGACATTTTAGTCATCCTTTTAGTCATGCTTTGGTAAGAGCAAGGCTGCTCTTGCTCCGGAGCTGTGGAATTCTGATGGCAAGTTCCCAGGCTCTCCAGCCACGTGCTGTTGCCTACTCAGGCACTTCTGGGTCACTGTATGAACACGACTTTTTTTTTTCCCCACCCTGCACATCCTCTTCATGTTTGCCTCCTGATGTCATTCCACCAAATATAAGGGAGGGACAAATGGAGGTGAAGGCAAGAGGTGAACAGGAGCAAGGAGGAGTCAGGATGGAGAGTGGATACCAACAGGATGAGGCCTCTGATGGGATTTGTAGGGTGGAAAATCCAATGCACCACATGATGGGGCTGAGCTGTGTAGGGTGTGGGCTCCTCAAGGAGCATCTCCAGTGCAAACCCACGGTTGGGTAACACAGTGCAGCTCCTGGAGCGAGGCTGTGCTCGAAGCAAATCTGCTTTTTCTCTTCTCTGATGCTCCCTGCTTACCCTCCCCCCTTCCAGTGCCCAGTATTTATGTTTCCACATAATAATGATGTGATGTGGCTGGCAGAGTAATTTAAATAATTGGACATTATCTTGAGAAGCAAGCACCTAATTAGATCAAAATAAACCAAGAACTGAAATTTTCATCTGTTTCTAATAACCTTTTACCTATGTACAGTGTTGCTGCTGCAGCAGGGATTTCGTGGCTCACACCACGGTGTGTTCTTGGGGTTCACTGGTGGTGGAGACTCCTGCAAGAGCAGAGAGCTTGGTGGCACTTTTTGGACAAGATCAGTGACTCGTTCCTGGTGCTGCAGAGTGTTTTGCAGTGATCCTCTGCTGGATTTGCCCCTTTGTAACCAGTGAGGTTGGGAGTCTGTAGCAGCAGACACAAATCAGGGTTCGAATGCAGATGTTTAGAGAGAAAAGGCTTAAAGAAAGTCTGACCTTAGAGCTCTATTGTTAATTTCTCTCAGTTTATCTAGGAGCTTATAATCTATTCATTTTAGTGCATGTAAGGAAGAGGCAGCTCAGACCTTCTCCAGTGTTTGGTGTCATTGGGACCATCTGAGCACAGGAAGATCTTGCTTTAATTTGGTCTTGAAAAGTTCACTGAAAGAGTCTTGGTGTGGCTTGGACAACTACAGCTGGAGGTGTCTGGTATGGAGAGGGTCATTAAGAATTGCCAGGATTACAATTAAGGGAGGAAAAGAGGGAAATATTTACCAGCCTTTATTTTAGGGACTGGTTCAGTGTCTTTCTCCTGATGAGTTGCTCTTCCTCACACTTCCTCATACTCTTGTTCAGTTGATTTATTTAAAGGTATGTCAGTGCTGGCTGAAATGAAACACTGTGCCTCCTCTTCCTGCTTATTGCTGACCACTCCAATAATTCATTTTTTAGCTCATTAACTAACAGGGGATGTGAGCAGTGGTCCTCCGGGGAACTGCAATGAGGTTAAGTGATCTACTGCTGACAACTCTGCTCTTGGACTGGCCTTCCTTGGGGGAAATGAAACCTCAACCAAGACAAGCTGTGGATCCCAGAAGTGAAATTGGGGCATCAGAGCAACAATTGCAGTATTTATGTCTTGTTGTCAGGGCTTCTGAGATGAATGCGAGCGGCAGAGCTGCAGCTGTCTCCCAGGAAAGTCCCCAGGACTTCCCATCCAAATTAAATGGTTTGTGCCAGAGATGGAGGGAGGGTGTTTGTGGGCAAGGGCTTTCTAGATGCTCACTGAAAGGCAGTTCCTGTATGTTGTGGCTGTCCGTGAGGTGCAGTCCAATGTGCTCTTCCGCCTACCTCTCATGAGGTTCTGTTTTCAACCCTCAAATCCAAATCTTTCTTGTTGAAAAAGACCTAAACTCACTCAATGCTGATGTTGGTGACGTGCTGCCCCAAATGTCCGAGGCCTCTGAAACACTTTTAGTTCGATTTATAGTTTCAGCACAACCCTTGATGTGACTCCAAAGGTGGAACTGGACCTTAGTGAGTGAAGTCATTTGGTGCCCAGCACTGAGGCAGGTGGCAGCACATTCCCCTTCCTGTGACACTGACTTTTAAAGAGTTTCCTGTTCTTTGCCCAGCGTGTTGAGGCAGTAGGATAAACCTGAGCAGGACTGGGGCATCGCCACCCCTCTCTCTTGCCTCCTTTCAGGAGCATCAGGATTGCCCACGCGACGCACAGCAAATGTGAAATTCGTGCTGATGGATTTGTGAACCAGCAGCCTCCAGCTCTGAAAGGCTCTGCCTGAACTAAGCAGTTACTCTGTAGTTAGCACTGCTATTACAGTTTAGGCTGAATGGTGATTGGGAATGGGAAACTTGTGTCAAACAGCTTTTTTTCTAAATAGAAAGGGACTTCTTGAGCCACAGTAATCACAGCAACCAGTGCTCCGATAGGAGCCACAAGTTTCTCTCACTCAAAAGATGATCTGGGGAAGAGGGAGATTGATTTGCAGACCCTTGACTAAGCTAAAAAAAAGATACTACTTACATATCTGAGGAATATTTTGCCTTTAGGATGTATGGATATTTGAAAAATAAATCCCCAGAGCCCTGGTGCATGTTACTGTGGGTGAACAGCACAGGTTGAATCACTTCATTTTCCAGTCTGGCACGTTTTAAACGTGTAGTGGATGTGTTGGTTATACTCTCAATACCTCTGTGTGTGTTTAAAAATCATGTGAGATCTTCGCTAAACACCCTTGAAGATAATCCAGATGGATGCTGGAAGTGGAACTGTTGCAAGAATGCACGTTTTATTGTAGATAATTGCGTGTTACTTTATCCCTTTCGTGGCGCTGGTTCTAGTTTGGTTTTTTACCTTAAAAAAATATAATTAGAAAAACCATGAATTGAAGATTCTGATAACAGAACTCCTTTTCTTCCTCCTCTCCATCTGGAATACCTGCAGCGATACTCCATTTATCAGATCCTGCCATCAAAGGTTAATTTGCAACTGCCCAAGTGGGTTGTGGAGGGGTTTTTTGGTGTGTCTTTTAGCTTGCAGGAGTCACTCAGAGGTTTGAGGTAAAAGAAGCACTCTCTGTGTTAATTTTGTGTTTGCACTTTTGCTCTGAAGAAAAGGCCTGGCCCTGTTTGTGGGGTAAACTGTGGCCGGGGCAGGGAAGCTGTGCCTGCTTTGGGAAGCTGTGCCTGAAAGCATCCAGGCAGGTCAAAGCAAGGTCACTCCACATGTCCCAGGAAATGATGCAAAACTAATCCAGATTTGCTGGTGGAAGGAGATGTTTACATAAGTATTTAAAAACAGATTAGGGCTAACCTGACACTAGATTACTGGGAGCAGTGTAAACACGGCTGAAAGGCGTAAACAGAGCTTGGCCTTTTGTACTCCAGAGGAGAGAATCTGTCACCAGCACCCAGTTGCCTGGCTCAGGTGATGCATGTGGCTCTCACAGGCTGAGCAGATTACCTGAGGGACCTCTAAATGGGACTTTGTCTGGGGCTGGTGCTCTCAGATCACCTAATTGTATGGTAATTTTTTAAATGGCGAGTGGAGGGCCTTGTTTGTAGTCCTTGTTCTGCTGTAACCTGATAGCACCAGAAAGCTTCTGATGGCTCTTTGATATATCAGGAGGAAAAGGTGCTTCAAAGCACTGGTTTGCATTTTGGAAAAACAGAGGGACCATCCTTACGCCTTTGGGAACATTACCCGACTTGGAGGGGGACAAAGCACCCCTGTTTGGGTACTTCTGGTCTGGGATACGGAAACTGGGGGCTTTTTTTGCAGCGTATTTTCCAGCCTTAAGGTGGAACCTGGCTGCCTGTTGTGTCCTTGTGACAGAGAGGACTCCTGCACTGACCTCTTGCTGGCCCGGGGTTTTTTAGGACCTCCTGGCTGTTGTGATCCTGCAACCCCGTGGACACAGCCTCCACCAGGGAGGACCTCGAGCCTTGGCTCAGGAGCAGGAAGGTGGACAACACAAATACTGCTAAAAATACACGGTTTGCGTGAACTGTTCCTAAGGTTTGGGTGAACTGCTCCTAAGGTCTGGGTGAACTGTTCCTATGAGGGCTTTCTTGCCATGAATTTGGAAGGGGAAGTAACTTCCTTGTTGTCTGCAACACCGGGTGAGAGTGACCTGTCCCCTCTGCCACAATTTTACTCAGATCCATCTTTCTCTTCCCTAGGGAAGAAAAAGAGCTGTGGATACGCGCCAAGTACGAGCAGAAGCTCTTCCTGGCCCCGCTGCAGTGCCTGGAGCTCTCTCTGGGCCAGCACCTCCTGAGGGCCACGGCCGAGGAGGACTTGCGGGCGGTGATCCTGCTCCTGGCGCACGGCACGCGGGAGGAGGTGAACGAGACCTGCGGGGACGGGGACGGGCGCACGGCCCTGCACCTGGCCTGCCGCAAAGGGAACGTGGTGCTGGTGCAGCTCCTCATCTGGGTAAGGACCGGGGAGGGCCTTCCTGGGGCTGGGCTGTGGCCCTCAGGGCTTCACGAGGGCGATGTCCTGGGGCTGGGTGTTCCTCACTGCGCGCTCTCAAAAGGTGGCACCGTGGTAGAAGAGCATGTTTCTGCCTCCCTGCTGCTTGTGGGAAGTGAAGGAGAGATTCCCTTAGCTCGGAATACCACTGGGGCCGATTTTGTCCCACACGAGACTCCCTCCCTCATGAAACATTTTGCCGTACGTGGCTCGGCGCTGCCGTGCTCGTGTTGTCAGGCCGGTCTCCTGCCCTCTCCTTCTTCTCCCTGTCCCCCTCCTCCCTTAAATCCGACCCTCTCCATCCCGATCCCGCTCCCTCTGTTTTAACACCCCAGCTTCCAACATCACCCCTCTTCTCCCCCCGCAGTACGGCGTGGACGTGATGGCGCGTGACGCCCACGGCAACACGGCGCTGGCCTACGCCCGCCAGGCCTCCAGCCAGGAATGCATCGACGTGCTGCTGCAGTACGGCTGCCCCGACGAGCGCTTCGCCCTCATGGCCACCCCCAACCTGTCGAGGAAGAACAACAACCGCAACAACAGCGGCGGGAGGATGCCCACCATCATCTGAGGGGAGCTCGCTGGCGTAGTCGCTGACCCGAGTCGCATCCGCAGCCTCACATTCCTCCATCCCCATCACAGCTCTGCTCTGTGAGTCTGGTAACTCTCCTTCTCCCTTTTCCCTTCGGTACATCCCCGAGTCCCGCCCGGAGTCTGGAGAGCGCGAGGGGACGAGGAGGAGCGCGGGGGGCTGCCGAGCAGGCCCTTGTTTCAGTGCCCGCCGCCGCCGGGCCGCGAGGGCGCGGGGCCGCGCCGGACACGGAGGGGACACGCGGAGGGGACACGCCTCGGAGGGGGCACGCCTCGGAGGGGACACGCCTCGGAGGGGACACGCGGCACCCCCGGAGCGCGGAGGGACGGGCGGGGGGAGAGGAAGGCGAGAGCCGCAGGAGGAGGAAGGAGAGCCGGTGACTTTCCCGAACTGACAGTGAAGCACATCAGAACATTTCACCTCTACCGAACGCGGCGACGCCTGGATTTCCATTCTCTTCTCCTGAAGAGCTTGACGGCATAAATCAGAAGCAAGCACAGAGTTTGTCAGGTTTGAAGCTCCTATGATGGTATGTGTCAAATCAGTTGTAGCTAATCTGTCCGGGGAGAATACTGGCTTCATTACACTTGTATAGTTGAGTTCTTCCAGCATTACTGCTGTTTAATAGAACATGATTAGTCATCACGGAGAAAAAAGCATATTAGCTGAGGAGGTAGTTACATGGCACGCTTCGGTGATTGCTTGGATGTGATTGCAATATTCTTAGAAGCATCATATTATCTCAGACATGTTCTTTCGAGCCCTTGGAGCCCTCCTTTCTAAATTCACTGTCATAATTTAGTATCTGTTTAATTTTTCAGTCCAAAGAGAGGAAATGAGTTGCTGAGTGTTATTTGACTGCAGTCTCCTTGGTGTAAAAACAAAATGGAAAAAATAAATAAGAGTAAGCCTGAAACACAAAAAGGAATAATGAATACCGCTACGGAAAACAACATTTCAAGTACGTTTGGTGAAATTAATAAACGCATTAAAGGCTAATTTTTTTTTTGTTGTTGATTTCAGCCAGCAGAAATAGGTTCTGTCATTTTGCCAAGGTAAATCGTGTTGAGTTTTTGGTCACTCCTGTGATGCATTGCCTAACTTATACAGATTTTTGTATTGTGTCTCTAGATTCTATGTATTTAAAATCTATTTGAATAAAAAAAAAGACCGTAAATATACATTGATTTTTTTTTTTAATTTTTTTTTTTTTTGTACAGAAAATGACATCTCTGTTAATTTATAAACTGTAATGGATGTGAACTAAATAATGTGCAACTAGTTAGGATCTGTGGGTTACAGATCATTGTACATCAATAATATTCGCAGCAGTGAACTCTTCTTTCCAAAGCCTGTGAGGAACAACATATCAGGAGGCGATCAGGGCATGGGGAAGGAAAAGAAGTGTGTGAGACCTTTTAGACAGGAGAAGAGAGGCTGTTTCTCAGCACTGTGAATATATTTTACTCCAGAAGTCAGGAAGCTTTCACAAGCCAAGACAAAAAGGCCCATTCTGGCTGGGGGAAGATCAGATTTGATGAAGTTGAGGACTGATAGCCTTCACCGTGGCGGGCAGGGCACCGCTCCCAGCCCGGCTGCTCCTGGCAAGAAAAATGGCTTGTGCAAGTGGCCTGGACACTTCATCTGAATTCCAACTTTGAATACTTGATTGGATTGTTTTGGTCTTACATCCCAGCTTCTCCTGCTTCCCACTAGCAGGATTCTGGCAAGGTGGGGAAGCGAGGTTTTGGCAGGCAGAAAAGTGACTTTGACTTTTTTTTTGTTTTGTTGAAGTGGCAATGTGGGGATGGGGTGAGGGTCAATCACGGAGAAAGTTGAAAACTCAACTGAATTCGATGGCCAAGGAGCAATTATGAGAAGGCAGCACACAGTACAGGGATTTGCAAATCTACCTGCTGCTGTGGATTTCCCAAGCCTTCGGTGGTGCTCCTCCTTGGGGCTCTGGGTTTCATTCAGCACACAAATGGCAGCAGCAGTTGCTAAATAAACTCGATGTGGACAAAAAGCAAAGGCAAAAATGTGATGTGGTTATCCTAAGGAAGACTAAAAAAAGGCAAAATGATGGATTTGAGGTAAAATTGTGGCAGAAAAATGAGCCTCAAGGTGGAAGCACAGGAATATTGACCAGCTTTTCCTCTTTGGTGGTGTTGTCCTTTTGTACTTTGTTGTTATCTAGACCTCTGAGTATTTGGGGGGAGGGAATCTTTCTCCAACCAGCCTGGGCTGATTGCACCAGACACAGCTGATTCCCTTCCTGCTGGGATACTTCTAAATATTTTTAATTTTTCTTTTTAATTTAATTCAGAAAAGGTGTGTGTGTTTTAACTGCCATTTCTCCAGCATTCCCACGCAGCTCCCTGATCTTTGGTACTTGGGGGTGGTCCCTCGGAAATGGGACAGCCCAGCTGAGGTGCAGCTGAAGGGGATGCTGTGGAACCCGCTGTGTGCTGGTGCTCCCAAGCTTTGACACAGCAGGGATTCAGGAATGGCAATCCCAGAGGTGCTAGAGCTGCCTGCTGTTCCCTCCAGGAGCATCCAAGGGCATTTGTATCCCTAAAAACCAAGTCCAGTGTTTCAAAGCCACGGCGGGCAGAGTTCTCGGTGCACGTTCTGTTTCAGAGCTGGGGGTTTTTCCCTAACTGAGATTATTTTCTGTGCATCATTTAATGCTCTCTTTGGGCCACCTTCCTCTCATGAGACTGATGTTTGAGGAACCAGGGCAACCAGGCGGATTTCAGGTGGATGAATTATGTGGTCCTTTCCTAAAAATCTTCTGAGGGCAGCGCTTGAGAAAGCACAGAATGTTTTTAGGAGAGGAAATTCCAGTGTGTTACAGGAATTGCAGGGTGGAGCAGAGGGGGGAAACCCTTCCCACCAAGGCAGGGATGGAGGAAGCTCTCCTTGGCTGGATCCTGGCAGGGCTTGGCTTTGAGAGCTCCACGTGCTCTTCAGGGGATGTGTTTGCACTTTGCAGAGGCTGCTCCTGGAGCCATCCAGGTGCAGAACCCGGCAATGTCTCCTGGCACTCGGAGATCCTGCGGGAATTGTCGTTCCCGTTGCTTTCACTCCATTCTCCCACCCCTTTCCCACTCCTTGTTTCACGTTTAGCCCATCTCGTTGCTTTTTTTGGATCCCTTTTGCCAGGCTGTTCACAGCCTTTGGGCATGCTGGGAACAAAACAAACCCTAACTCTGACCCAGTCCCTAAAAATCCCAGCAGAAACGGGGCAGCCAAAGCTGTTTTCTCTGGAAACAGAGTCCATGGCAGTGGTTGTCCTTGCACCCCCCACTTAACCCTTCCCCTCATCCCAGATACCTTGAAATCCCCCTTCCTCTGCACTTTATCCATGACTAAAACACCAGAAGCGAGTCAGCCATTGCTATTTCCATATTTCCTCCTGTCTTTGGCTAGTTGCTGTGGAATTCAGTCGGATGTGGCACACCTGAACCTGGGCATTGCCGGGGAGCCTTCACTTCTCCTTGCTCTTCATGGAGAAAAAAGACCCAACCTTGGGAAAATTCAGGGTCCTGCCAATGCAGAGATTCAGCCAAGGGCTCCCATTACTAGATTTCCAATTTTGGTGGTGAAAAAGGAGCAGAGAAAAACAAAAAAAAAAGCTTGGAGAACCTTGGTGCTGCTCGGAAAGCCGGGTGAGCTCCGGGAAGGTGGAGAGGATTTTGAAGCGTTTGGGCCTAGTGTAAAATAACCATGTAAACATTAATATTGTTTCATTCGCTGTCTTGTCCCCCTTCCCTTAAATTATGTGTGTTAGTGCAAAAAAAAAAATAAAAGAAGCTTTAGCTGCACTTGGAGATTTCCCTGGGCCAGAGGAGGCTGAGTCACATAGGGAGAGGAGTCGAGGTGGGAATGCAGATCCGGGCTTGGAAGTGATCTCCGGCACTGTAATGTAGAATAATTAGATTATATGGGGTTGGAATAGCTTCAGCTTTTATATTTGTATGGAGATCGGGAGAAATGAAGTAATTTGTAGTTTCTAGTAGAAAGTAGAAAGTAGTGGAGACAAGCACAGATTTCACAAGGGGGTCCCCAAGGGGCCCTTCCCAAACGTCTCGGGGAGCCGCCTTTGCACCTTAACAGGGATGGATTTTGGGGTTTATTGTTGATGAAATGGTCATTTCGTGTTTGGTTCAGTGGTTGTTGACAGTGGGGGGACATGAGGGGAAAGGAGGAGAGCGTTGGGGACCAAACCTGGGGCAGCTTGGCTGGAGAGGAGACCACTTCCCCATCCTCATCTCATGGCCAGGCATCTTCCTTCCCCCTCCAGAGGCTGCTGCAGCGATCCTTAGGGTGGGATCTCTTCCTGTTGGATCCTCAGTTCCACACCTTCCATTCTTGATCATTTGTGGGTAAAATTTATTGCGTAGAAAACCCGGGTTTGGGTGTTCTTGTGTTTGCTGCATAACAGGAAAAATATAAAAACTCTCCAGAGCAAAGTTCTTTTCAAGGTGGAAAAGGAGCACTGAACCACCCCAAATGAAGAGGTTCTGCAATGAGTTTTGAGTTCTAAGCTACCAAAAAAAGAAGGTGGGCTGGAATGGTTTTATTGGAAAATAATCTCCTGTTTGAAAAAAAGTAATAGAGGTCATAAAGCAAAACATCCAAAGCTGTAGATGGGTCAATTTGTTGGTTTAGGGTATTTGTAGGTTTTGCTTTGTTGTTTAGCATGGGCCAGTTTTTAAAGTAAATATTGGGACAGTTTACCTTGATTTGATTGAATCTGTCCCAGGCTTTAAAGGGAGGTCTGAGGGGTTTCGGCCAGGATCGTCAGGAGCTGTGAATAGTTCATATTTTGAGAGGGGAATTGCATGATTTCTGAAAAATAAAAGGTCGGTTTGGGGTTTTTTTAGGGCCATCTTCAGCCCCAAATCACCCAGCATGTTTCTGGCCCCATGTTTTGTTTCAGGGTAACAGCAAGATGTGGGTGAATGAAGTCCCACTGTTTACTACAGTCCTGGAATGTTCAGGGGGGGGAAAATTTCGCTCGTGGATGGATAAAATAAAGATGTCTTTGTGCATTTCAGCAGTTTTAACCTCTTCATCTCCCCGTGCCTGCCTGTATCCCAAATCTGTGCAGCACATTCAGGCGGCAGTGCTCCGTTCTGTCGGCTGCAGAGCCTCAGCTTTCCCTCAGCCACGGATTTTCTGGATGTGGTGTTTTTTTTAGCTTCCAGTGCTGTTTTGCAGTGCTTCAGAGCTGCTCATCCTCACCTGTGTGTTCTGAAATGTGAAGGGGGGTGGGTGGGGACACTCAGAGGTCTCATGGCATGCCTTGGGGACGGTGGCCACGTTGCTTGCTGGCACTGAATGCACCCTCAGCTCCTTTGTGTGCACTCCCCGCTTTCCACATCTGATCCCTGTGGGTTTTTTGTTGTTCCTGAAAGCTGACGTAGCCGAAAACACTTCCCTGGTCCTCAGGAATTGCAGGGTATGAGGAGGAGAATCCCTCACAGAGACAGCTCGGTGGCATCTCCTCTGTGCTGGAGGCAAACCCCAAACTCCTGCAGGAGCAAAGAAAGGTTTTGGTGCTGGATGTGGGGTTATTTGGCATCTGCATCCCAAATCTGGGGGTTGAGCTGAGTTGAACTGGTGGGTGAAGGTGCAGTCAGGGTGTCCTGAGCCCTCAGGTGGCACCTGGAGGTCACTCTGCACTTGCTGTGTGTGTGCTGGTGCCTGCTCCTCACCCTGCTGTCAGTGATTGTGGGAATCCCATCAGGAGCTGGAGACAGGGTGTGGTTGGATGCTTCCAAAGGAGCAAGTTTCCCAGCTGGAGTCAGCCCAGCCACTTCCAAGGAGGCAGGATGGGGGCCACTGGCTTGGGGGATGGAGAGAGGCAAGGAGAGGAGGTCCAGGCTTGCTGCAGCCTCAGAGGTTTTCTGAAAATCCAACTCCTTCAGACAGCAACATTCAGCTTGAGAAAACCTTGAACTTGGCCTCCAGGACTGGGGAGGAGAAATCCCTCCCTTGCTGGAGAGGAGACATCCCAGCTCGCCAGCCCTGGGGGTGGGAAGCGCCAGGGAAGGAGATTCTGGAGGTGGAAAGGACAGAGTCTTGCAGCTCAGAGGCCCTTTTTAATAGAAATTTGCTTCAAACTCATCTTTGTGGCTGAATTTGAGTGTGGGACCAGTGAGCTGTAGGGGATTCGGTGACGTTTCGGGTCCTGCTGCCTTTTGGGGCTGCTGAGGATAACGGGGAGGTGTTCCCAAGTGAGGTGTTCCTAAGTGAGATGTTCCCAAGTGAGATGTTCCTAGGAGCTGTCTCCAGGTGGGTTCTTCCCAAGGGCAGCTCCTCATCCTTCCCTCCCCGTGTTCTTGGCTCCAGAATTTTGCCGTGGGGGAGCCCCAAAGCTCAGCTGAAGCAGGCTGGGGTGCTGCAGCCTGGGAACACCCAACCCGGCCTTGTTCACACCATTTCTACCCCGGCTTGGGTTCCTTGTCCTCGCAGGGCCAATCCTTGGGGAGAGGGCAGGAAGGAGCTGTGGTGAGGGAATGGCTGGGTGTGCAGAAACAATGGGAGATCTTCCATTTCCTACTCCTTCAATTCCCTTAAAACGCTGTTGAAAAACCCTCCAAGCGTTTTTTCCTGAGGTAACCAGGGGCTCAGCTGGATTCTCCACTGAATCTAGTGAGGAGAAGAGGATGTGCCCATCCTCTGAGGGCACCCAGCTCCGTGGAAGTCCCAAGTTTCCAGGGAACCACACACGTTTGGCCCAGCTCCCTTCACTGTGTCACTGCCAAGAGCACCTTGACTTGTAGGCTGCACGTGGGTGCACCAGCCGAGGGGAATTTGGGAGAGGAGCATCTCCTAAAACACCAGGGACTCGTTTTGTGATGTTTTGAACGGCCGAGAGCTTGGATCTGCAGCTCCTGCTGCCTTAAAACCCCTTGGCTTCAGCAGGAT
The DNA here is from genome assembly GCA_013397055.1 of Pachycephala philippinensis. Lineage (NCBI taxonomy): Eukaryota > Metazoa > Chordata > Aves > Passeriformes > Pachycephala > Pachycephala philippinensis. Next base: position 11,811 of record VWZT01001925.1, on the reverse strand, counting down.
TTGGGTGTATCCCAAACTCTTTCCCACCTGAACAGCTCCAGGGTGGCAGAGCTGGGCTGTGTCCCGACCTCTCCAGAGGCAGAGCTCGGCCCCTGCTTGCTGCCAGGTTGTGCTTGGAGGTTCAATCCTTGTTGGGAAGCACCATGGGGAAGCAGATGGGAATGCTGTCCTTTTTCCCTGGCTTCCTGAATAACCTGGGATTTTGTGTTCAGCCCCCCAAGTCTTTCAGGTCCTTCTGCTTTGTGGTGTTTGTCTTTGCAGCTGGGATGGGGAGGAAGGGAGCCCAGGTGAGGAGGGATACCCGCAGAGATACCTAGCACACGGCAGGCTTTAGAGCAAGTTTTGTGTTGTTGGGGTTTTTTTTTGTTGTTTTCTGTTTCTGTAAATAATAATGTATAAATGATGACGAGACGGTGTGGAAATTCTAAAAAACAAAAAAGCAAAAAAAAAGGTCTTTTGTTGTTGTTTTTATATTACCTCATTCAGCAAGTTTGTTTTACAATGACTCGATGATGCTTTATTTATATTGTTTGTACTGTAATTAAACCGATTGACAAACATTTCACTTTGCTTGTTGTTTCCTATGATTTGGGTTTGATTAAGTATGCCACTTTGTATTATGTTCCCCTTTCCTCTCTCTCTCTCTCCCCCTCCACGTCGAGATTTTTTGTGTCAGCTGTACAGTATTCTGAAT
>VWZT01001916.1:0-13247 GCA_013397055.1 Pachycephala philippinensis | reverse complement strand
TCATTCTGCTTCAACAGCAATGGAAAAATATTGAGGATAAATATTCTTTAAAATTGCCACTTGGTTATGTGTCCTTTTGCTTTTGTAGCATCATTGTTGAGATGACTTGCACTTCCTGCGAAGAAATAAAGGTGTAAAATCTTATAATGTAAGTTATCAAGAAACAAAACTGAATCAAAATATAGAGACGCTCTGGGAAGATAAAGGCTACCACTGAGAAACTAGGTGGAAAAATGATTTATATATGGCTTGTGAATTAGTGAGAAGGTTCTGTCTTAAGATTTTTTTTTAATCTTCCCTAGTAGTTATAGAACTGAAAACCAGTTAGACACAAGGTATAGTTTTCCACAATTAGTTTGATTACCATTAACTAGATGTGGTGTAGGCCTACTTCATATCAATCAGTATATTTGTACTTTAATATAGTGTTCTCCAGATGTCTTTTGTATCTTCTGTTTCTATTCTCTTCAGTAGTGTTTAAACCCTAAATCATATATAATCTGTGGGGTTTTATAATGTATAAAGCTGGCAGCAGTCATGAGTTCTGCTCTGAGTATTAACTGATAATTAACTAGAAGTCAAGTCATAGTCAGGGCTAAGCACTTCACATTAAGAGGCTTAAATCAATGTCCTTTTAATTAAAACTGACAATACCATTGGTCTGTGTGTTACTTATATTTTTTTTCCTCCTTTAAGTGATCTTTTGATCAGAAACTTTTCTTAGAATAAAACATACAGATCAAATGCAGACCTGTGGTAGAATCAATATACTGCTGAGTATCAAGACTGTGCTTTAACTAGCCGTGCTAAAGGAAAACAGAATGCTCCTGAAACTCTTACTCTTCACTAGGAAGGAAAACAGACTTAAAAGGCAAGCAGGAAGATGTCTGGCCATGCAGATGAGTGGGTCATCACGAAGAGCCAGTTACCAGCCCAAACTGTTAAAAGAACACTATAAGGCTTCTGTATTAGTAGAAAGCATAATTCTCTTGCTGTGGAACTTTAAACACTGTCTTTGCATATGTCTCTGCATTTTGTTGTGATTTTATATGTTTGTCAAAGATGGCCTTTTATTGTTTTGGTATATACTGACTAATTGCCAAAGAATCTTTTAAAATGGCTTTGATTAGGCTTCAATTAAGTCCATGAAAGGGACAGTCATCTGAGGTATTTGAACAAATACTTCACATGCATCTTCTGATGGGAAGCATCTTGGTTATTATGTTTTCTCTTTTCATAGCTAGTAGCATATCAAAACCTGAGTGCAACTTCCAGTTAAAATACTGAAAGCAATAGACTTTCAGATAATTAGAGACCAGTGTGTCTATGTGAAGAAAATATTTTATATTAAAATGTATTATGCTTTGATTAATTACATAAACTTAAAATATAATGCTTATTATACAATACTGTGCCTCATCAGAGAAATCAATTACTTTTAAATTGATACAGGTGAAGCAGTGTTATGTTCTTGAGCTTACTTTGAGGACAAGCCAACAGAGTGGAAAATGATTACAGATGACATCCTTCTGCAGAATTTATTTGCCTTGAACGTATTTCCTGTTGTCAAATGCTAACCTTTTTTAGACTGTTGCTGTTGTCATTGAATATAAATTTGTCCTCCTTGAAATTCTGATTTATATTACACTGTTAGGAACAGCCATTTGGTCAATCTTAGAAATGTAAAATGATCTTGAAACATCCTTTGAGATCTACTAAATTGAAATTATTTGTATAATCTTTTTCTTAACTCAGTTAGCTGATGACATGCGATTGTCATTTCTTGCAAGCTATTTTTTTTTCCCTCGAAACTGCTGGCTTTTTTAAACACAATTACAGTTGTTGATTTGCTCATCTTGAGAGTCAATCTGTGCTAAACAAGAAGCTTATCTGAAACCCTTGGCAGCTTCAGTGAAAATTAAAAAGCATGCTTTACTACAGAGATTGTCAAGAGTGAAAATAATATTTGTCCAGTCGGACAGCTTGCTTTTGTAGTCACAAAATGAAAGTTGAGATTCTGTCTTTTCCTTGAAAGCTTCTGTGTCAAGAAGGTAATTTGGATTGTTTGTGGTTTGACAGGGATTATTAAAATCAGATGAAGTGAAGGGAAGGAAGTGTGAGAAAGCAAAATTGACAGTGACACTCTCTATTATTTGCAGCTTGGATCATGATGACTATGTTGATATGATAGATTCTAAATGTTAGGTTCACTGTGGAGATACATTAACCAGCAAATACTGTAAAATGCAGTTAGAGATTATTTTTCTGACTTAAGAGAAAGCCATCCGACATTTATTTTCACTGGGAAGTTTGGGACGGGGAGTGTAGCAGAAAATGAAAGATTAGAGGGGCAAACAGAAGGGAAAAGGGAGTGGTTAAGAAAGAAGTTAATTTTTTCCTTTGTGAATTGATTTCTCTCNATTGTTTCTTTCTTTTTTTTTTTTTTTTTTTTTTTTTTTTTTTTTTTTTTGAGTATACAGCTTGCTAGTATACTTCAGAGAGAATAAAACTGAGAATTAAGAATTGGTGGAACGGATCATGAAATTTCTTTTTGTGTTGACTTGAATTCGGTAGGAATTTTTTTGCATTAATAGTTTTGCGTAAAGTGAGCTCAAGTCTTACGTTGCTATTTCACATCAATTTTTCATGACTTGCGTCTTGTATGCTATTTTTAAATAGTGATATTTTCTGCCACTTTGAGATAAATAATTAAAAAACTTAAATTATTGCAATATTCATATAGCTGAATTTTTAATTGCTGAAGATACATTAACTGCCAACTGTATGTATCTTTTGGTGTCTAGTGAACATACAATGTATTATTTAATCTTAATCCTTTCTAAATCTCTTAGTTGTATAGGTAAACTTTCAATTTTTGAATAGACTAGTTATAGTCTGTTACTGCAGAAGTAAGACATCTGATTAGTCAAGTTGGAAGAGTGCTGTCGTTTCTGTTTGGTTTCCTTTTCTGTTTTCCGGTATGAGAACTTTGTGAAAAATTGTATTTTGGGAGTTTTTAGTGTAGAGTCTTATGATTTTGTAGGAAATTAGGGAACTCAAAAGAAAACAGGTGACACATGAAAGCCTTTGCTGTTGTTTAGCATAGCCATAGCTTCCTATCTTTCAAACAATGTCATGCAACATTTGAACAGTTAAGCCATGCCAGCATCTCATCTTCACCTATCTTACAGTAGAGGGAAGCATATTAGCATCCAGAGTGATTCATCTAGAAGAACAAAAGGGATAAGGGAGCAGAATGACTGAGGGAAAAGAGGTTGCAGAGTTGCTTGCAGACTTGCAAAATAAGGACTGTCACGAGAAGAGATGGTGGTGTTGAAAACACAGTGGGGACACTGGTAAAGGAGGTGCTCAGGTAACTCAGAACCCAATGTAGGAGGCAAGTTCCAGACCCTGATGTGGGCTGGATGGGGAAATGTGAAACACAGACAGCCACCCTAAAATAAGATAGCATATGTAAAAGACAGTCTTACAGGGAAGTAAATGTATCTGTGTATCTTCAAATTTACTTCTGTATCCATGTCATCACAAAGTAACCCTGACCCAGGAAAGCCAGCTGATATAATCTTTTTGGATTTCAGCAAAGCTTTTGATACTGCCTCTCACTGAGTATCCTTCTGGACAAAATGTCTGGCTTACAGCTGAATAACCATGTTATGCAATGGGTGAGCAATTGGCTCATGAGTCAGGCACAAAGGGTTATGGTGAAGGGGGTGACATGAGACTGGTGTCCAGTCACAAGTGGAGTTCTGTGGGGCTCCATCCTCAGTCCAGTTCTCTTCAACATATTCATTAACAACTTGGATGCAGAACTCAAAAGTAAGTCTAGTGATAACACTGCTGTTGTCTCCCTTGAGGGCAGAGAGGCCCTGCAGAGAGAGCTCACCAAGTTAGAAAGATGGTCAGTCACCAATTGTGTGAAGTTTAACATGGTCAAGTGCTGGATTCTGCACCCGGGATGGGGCAACCCTGGATGTGTGCATAGACCAGGGAGCAAGAGGCTGGAGAGCAGTGCTGCAGAAAGGGACCCGGGGGTCCTGGTCAATAGAAGGTTGAGTATGAGTCGATAATGTGTCTTGACAGGCAGGAGGGCAAACCAGGCCCAGCATCAACAGGTGGTCAAGAGAGGTGATTGTCCCACTCTGCTCTGCACTTGATTTGGCCTCACCTTGAATAAAGTATGCCCTTGTGGGCACCACAGTATAAGAAAGACATTGACCTATTGGAGAGTGTCCAAAGGAGGGCTATGGAGATGGTAAAGGGTTTGGAAGGGAAGCCTTACGAGGAGCAGCTGAGGTCACTTGGTTTGTTCAGCTTGGAGGAGACTGAGGGGACCCCTCATTGCAGTCTTAAACATCCTCATGAGGAGAAGCAGAGGAGCAGGTGCTGATCTCTTCTCTGTGGTGACCACTGACAAGACTCAAGAAATAGCGTGAAGCTCAGTCAGGGAAGGTTTAGTTTACACATCAGGAAAAGGTTTTTCAGTCAGAGGATGGTTGGGCACTGGAACAGGCTGCTCAGAGAAGTGGTTACCGCACCGAGCCTGTCTGAGTTCAAGAAGTGTTTGGAGAGCACTCTCAGGCGCAGGGTGTGACTCTTGGAGTGTCTTTGCAGGGCTAAGAGTTGGACTTTGATGAATCTGGTGGGTCCCTTCCAACTCAGGAGATTCTATGATTCAGTGGTATTCTTTAGATACTTTGTGTACACAATTACTTCCAAGTGCACAAGTAAAAAATTATCACAAATTATAGTATTCTAAAATAGAAGAGTATTTAAAATTCAGTTCACAGTTAAACTTAGTTAAACTTTCTCTAGGTTAGTTAGGGTTGTGGGAGAGCTGCCTTTCCTGAGTACACTGATCTTACCATGTTATTTAGCTCAATTCCCATAATTTTGGGAATATCCCTGTTGTGTTGGAATCTATCTCTGTCTCCTGGTGTCTAGTTTTTGTCAAAGGGGAGATTAATTGAATCAAGCTACATTTTCTACTGTCTGTCCCCTGTGGAATTCATATGAAGAGCAAGGAGAGGAAAATAATAAACTCAAAACCTAGCATTTTGATATTTGCAGTGTTTTAAGTACAGAAAGTAACATAATTGTTTAGAGATTCAGAACATGGCATATCAGAGGAGATACGCCTAGCAACAGTGTGTATAGATTATTTTGTGTAGTTCCAGAGTTAATTTCAGATTTCTCATTGCTTGTTCATGTTAGCATGTAATGGTTGTACTGAGTTTTATTCTTACTGTAAACAACAGAAATGCATTTCACAATTTATACAGTATAGTATTTTTACTGCAAGTGTAGTGCACATGTTTACATTTTGGCATAAGTTAATCTGTGAAGATGTAATTTAACATTTCGTTTCTTAGTGAGATGTGTAGTTCAGCTCAGACTCCTTTCCTTGCATAATTCATTTTTAGAGCAGAGCTTTCAGTTGTGGCAAAGGCATGTCTTTATAATTAGAAAAAAAACCCCAACAATGTAGCACCAGTGTTTGTGATTAGCAGTTCTCTTTCCATCCTCCCTTCAAAGACTAATTCATACAAATGTCAGGGAAAGGGCTTGGAATCTTTTCCTAAAGACATCTCCTGAGAAATGAAGGATACCAAAGGATTTTGGTGGGCCTCTATGGAGGCCATGATCACCAGAAACTAGTTCACAGGGTGATTAAACAGTTCTTGTTAATTTCTAAGGGATAATATCCTCTTTACATTTCTGTCAGTGTTTTATGTAAAGGGATGGTTTGTTTTGGTAGTATGTAATGGCTTTTGTTCCCAGAACCACTGCACCTAGAAAGTAATGCTGTATTTTGGTAAAGTAACACATTAACCTTCTGCCTGTTTCTGATACCAGCTGTTGAAAGCTTGTTGGAATAGCAAAATGATGTAAGCAAAAAAACCCCAAACCCCTAAAGTTAGGGCATTATACTAAATAAGCATTTTCAGTAGTTTTAAAACATCTTGGTAGGATGTCAAAGTGAAATAAATTTCTATATTTCAGAAGTCACATAAATGAAATAAAGTTGAGTAAAAAGTACATGAGAAGCAGTAGGATTTTGTACTTTTCTCTACTAAACATTTTCTCTGCTAATTGTTACTGTTCCGTAATTATTTTTATACCATAGAAGATCTTTATCTTATTTATCTAGCAGGGACTCCTATATCTGTCACAAGGTTTTTGAGAAAATACTGAGTAATTTTGAACTGAGATATTTTTAGGTGCTGAGTAGCTCTTAAAACTAATATCCAAAGAAAGGGATTGTTTTACTAAATTATATTCATCTGCAGTAGCATGAATAACATCCAGATTCACTAGTTATATCTTTTTAACAAGTTAAACATGAAAGAATTAGAGTTATTTTCTGGCACCTATTCTGGTGACCATTATAATAATGCAAGCATGAGGACTTGCATAGTAAGAAGAGACTAGCAGCCTGAAACTCTGTGTGATTGAAGTTATATCTGAGAAATAAATGTCTAAAACTTGAGTCAAGATCAACAGTAGAATTTGTAAGAAAGAAGACAATATATGTGGTTTGTAAGAAAGAGGGTAATATATGTGGTATTAAAAAATACAGTTACTTCAACCAGGGATATACGTGCATCAGTCAAGGTGAGGCACAGCAGTTCTCACAGCAGCTTGTGTGAGCAGGACATGTAGGAGGGCACAGGCACCCCCCAGCTCCTGGGGTTTTTGTCCCCTCAACCTGAACAGGCCCAACAGTTGAAAGCTGTTGCTAGAAGGAGCATGGTGACCCAGGGAGCTCCTGCAGAAGTGTGCAGCTGTCCAGACCTCCATCTGCAGAGAGTGTTAAAGCCTGGCTTTAGTACCAGAGGGCGGCAAAGAGACAACACCTGCATGTGGTATGACCAGGTGGTTGATTCTTTATTGGATGTGGGGGAGAACTTTGTCACCAAGGATGAGGAAAAAGCTGAGATATTTAATGCCTTCTTTGCATCAGTCTTTAACACAAAGACCTCTTATCCTCAGGACGACCAGTCCCCTGGACTGATAGGCAGGGACAGGGAGCTGAACAAATCCCCTGCAATGCAGGAGGAAGTAGTGACGTTCTGTGGTACTTAGACGCTCACAAGTCTGTGGGGATGGTTGGGATTCACCAAATGGTTCTGAGAGGTCTGGCAGGAGAGCTTGCCAAGCCACCCTCCATCATTTATCATTAATCGTGGTTAACTGGGGAGATCCCAGACAACTGAAGGTTGGCCAACATGACTACAGAAAGGGTTGGAAGGAGAATTCAGGGAACTACAGGCCTGTCAACCTCACCTCAATGCCAGGGAGGGCTATGTAACAGATTATATTGAGTGCAGTCACATCCCACACACAGGACTACCAGGGGATCACGTCCAGCCAGCATGGGATTAGAAACAGCAGGTCCTGTTTGACCAACTTAATCTCCTTCTATGACCAGGTGACCTGCTGAGTGAATGAGCAAAGGCTGGACTTTTATGTCCCTGGACTTCAGAAAAGGCTTTGATACTGTCTGCGACAGTATTCTCCTGGAGAAGCTGGCAGCCCATGGCTTGGGCAAGTGCACTTTTCACTGGGTTAGTGAAGAACTGGCTGGGTGGCTGGGCCCAGAGCGTGCTGGTGAGTGGTGCCACGTCCAGTTGCTGGTCGGTCACTACTGGGATTCCCCAAGGCTCCGTACTGGGTCCAGTCATGCTTAATGTCTTTACTGATGGTGTGGATGAGGGGACTGAGCGTACCCTCAGTAAGTTTGCAGACAGCACTAAATTGGGCAGGAGTGTTGATCTGCTGGAGCACAGGCAGGCTCTGCAGAGTGGTCTGGACAGGCCGGGTCAGTGGGCCGAGGCCGGTGGTGTGAGGTTCAATAAGGCCAGTGCTGGTTCCTGCACTTGGATCACGCCAACCCCATGCAGGACTACAGGCTGGGGTAAGAGTGGCTGGAAAGTGGCCCAGGAGAAAAGGACCTGGGGGTGCTGATTGACAGCTGCTGAACATGAGCCAGAGTGTGCCCAGGTGGCCAAGAAGGCCAATGGCATCCTGGTCTTCATCAGAAATAGTGTGGCCAGCAGGACTAGGGCACAGATTGTCCCCCTGTATAGTGGTGATGCCACACCTGAAGTCCTGTGCTCACTTCTGGGCCTCTCACTTCAAGAAGGGCATTGAGGTGTGGGAATGTGTGTCCAAGACAGGCAACAGAGCTGGTGAAGGGTCTAGAGAGTAGGATCATATGAGAAGAAGCTGAGGGAGCTGGGATTGTTTAGCCTGGAGTAAAGGAGGCTTGTGGGAGACCTTATCACTCTCCCCAACTGCCTGAAAGGAGGGTGTAGTGTGATGGGGGTGGTCTCTTCTCTCAGTCAGTTAATGACAGGATGAGAGCAAATAGCCTCAAGCTGTATCGGGGGAGGTTAGTTTTGGGCATCAGGAAGAATTTCTTTACTGAAAGGGTTGTTGAATTCTGGAATGAGAGCAACAAGATGTGTCAGAGGAGGTTCAGTTTGGACATCAGGAAGATTTTCCGTACTGAAAGGGTTGTAAATATTGGGATGGGCTGCTCAGGCAAGTGGTAGAGTAACGATCCCTGAAAGTATTCAAGAAAGGACTGAACTTGGACAGCACTCAGTGCTGTGGTTTAGTTGGCCTGGTGCTGTTCAGCCAAAGATTGGACTCAGTAATCTGGGAGGTCTTTTCCAACCTTAACATTTTCTGATTCTATGATAAGTGAAGTTTTAGTAATGTTTGTCAAGAGGTGTTTTTTCTACTTCTGTATTCTTCAGAGTATTCAGTTTTGGAATGTGACTTACTACACTGCTTTCCAAAGCTGAAATAGGCCCATAGGTTGAAAAGCTATTGACCGTGAACTGCTCTGTGATCTAGGAAGCCAAGGTAACTTACATGTGGAATAGTGTTGTCTTCCTTTGTGGAACAATCATTCCAGTTATGGTTGATTGAGTACAAGAGTATATGATCATCTATGACAAATCTTGAGACTCAGTCACTCAGCAGCTATTGTAAGGTAGAAATACTAGCTATTTGTTCTAGTCATCTATTTGAAATTATCTGACAGGAACATGAACATAACACAGATACCTTTATAAAAGAATTTTTAAAAACTCAATCAGTGCTGCAAAAATTTATTTCTTTGGGTCTTTAATTTGCCTGGTTTAAGAAAGCGTAACTATGTAAGTTTAGGAAAGTGTGTGTTTGTAAACTATTAGTACGTTTAGTCTATGTAATCGCCTTTCTAAAAGCTATGTATTTATTTTTTAAAGTTGCAATTTATGTAATTTGTCTAATTTTTCTTTATTCTTACTTCTTCCCTAATAAATGTTGTACCCATATTATGCCTGAATGAACTTTTGGTATTTGGAAGTCCAGCACAGAAACATCCAGCTTAATTTCTCATGATGAACTGTCTATAAAAATTACTCTTTTATACCTACCATAGCAATCATTACCTGTTGTACTTAGCTATACTATGGATAACACATAAGCCTAGGCAATCATGGTTTGTGGTAATTGAGAATGCAATGCTAGGCTAGAAAACTGGGGTTTGAGGATTTGCTTGCCCATTTAGCCTGCTGTATTCAATAGGGTGGCAGCTGAATTTGAGGAGCACAGCCAGTGAAAAACATGGTATAATTTAAAAGACTCCATAACTCTGGGGAATGCCAACAACTAGTGTAATTGGATACTTGTGACAGTCTGGCAACACTTGGTTATGAGGAGAGAAAGCATTGACATTTAATTTCTAAAATGTTTATTTAAAAAAAAAAAGCATAGTGTTTATTTGTGAAATGTTTATTGCATGGCATTTTTTAATAGACGTACACTATTTCTTATATAATATAGGAGTTTTGAAGAAAAAATCCCCTATTTGAAGAATATCTCTCAGTGCCTGACTTTTTTCTGAAAAAAGTGGGAATTGAAAAAATTGATAGAGAACAAAATTGGAATATTCAAGCTAATTTGATGTGCTAAGTATTAGATAAAACATTCCCAATATAATCAATACTGGATTCAATGTAATTGAAGGTGACAAAGTATAGCATTTATACTATGATTTAAATGTAGGTTTTAAGAATTTTGTTAATTAAAAGGGCAAAAAATGAAAGCAACATGAACAAGTCAGTAGGATGGTTTCAACCAGGAAAAGGTTAATTTTTTGCAGCAGGTGTGAGACAGCATGGCCAAGGCCCCAACCTTATTGTATACCACCTCAGGTCAATGCCAGGGGTTGGAGAAGCAGACTCTCTCTTTTCCAGGGAGAAGGGCTTCCTTCTGGTTGAGAAGACCTGGCTGCAATTGGTCTGGGCTCAGCAGTGAGCATTTTGCATGTAAATCACTCTCACTTTTTTTATTAGTGTTGTTGCTGTCACTGTTTGTTTTCTTATCTCATTGCTCTTCCCAGTAAATTGTTCTCTCAATCCATGATCCTTGCCTTCTGTTCCTCCAATTCTCAACTCCATCCCACTGCTGTGGGGAGGGGGAGGGAAAAAGTGGAGGAAGCAACTGTGAGCAGCAGTGTGGTTTTGGAAAATCTCAGTGGGGGCACTGGCTTGGGGACTACCGTTCCTAAACCATGACAAACTCTCTTCCTGTTTTCTTCGCTTTCTCACGTTCTCCTTTTCCCATCTTGCATAGTGGTTAATTACAAATATCTAAGTTAAGGCCTAAACAATGTTTTTAATAACAAACTCTCAAAGTGAAAGTGAAAAAATATTTTTCTGGTTTGGTAATTAAAATCTTTCTATTAATTAGTTAAACTAAGAAATATTACAAACCTAAAAATCTCTTATATTCCATTAAAGATCTTACTTGTATGCCAAGAATTAGCAAGTCATTTGGCAGTTTTTAGAATTGTAACATGATTATTCATTTTAACCATCTAAAAAATGATAAACAATCTTTGTCACAGAGTGACATTTTATTTTTATATGTTATCTAACTTAGTACAGGAATTTCTATAAGAAAGAACACATAGGCCTTAACTAGTTCATTCTTTTTGCTTATGTTATTTGTCACATATCTTTCAATCTCAGTGATGACTAGGTAGAAGTCTTTGAGTCAACAGTTCTTAGTAAGCAAACCAGGTTTTCAGCTGGTTTTTTGGTTGTCAGCTGAAGGAGGTAGGATTCTTGTGGGTAAGACTTGGAGGGCAGTAATGAAAGGCAATATTGCTTGCAGTTATGCCCTCCCATTTCTCATGCTTTATCTGTAATTATTTAGGCCACTGTGCAGCTGGCATTGCTTCAGTTTCTCTCATTTATGTAAAACAGTGATGTTGTTCTCAAGCCATGAATTTCACGTCGCTTGTGGTTTTGGCATTTAACTTACTATTTTCAAGAAGAATCCACGCATATTTTCATATAATTTTCTTGACTTTTTTCTTCATTTATTTTTTTCTCCCTTCTTCTGCATCATGTTTCTGAATAATTTCTTGTGCAACATGAGGCAGCAACGTGCAAGTAAATGGTTTGAGAACTTCTTCAGAAACAAAGGTGTAGAAGGTTGACATGAGACATTGAGTCTCTTTGCAACATTTAAAATATGCCTCTCTTAAGTATTTAGGTTGAGTTTTTCTTAAACATTTAAACATTAAGAATTTAGCTAAAAGAGTAGTTAGAATAGGAAGCAAACACAGTAGAATCTAAAACAATAGAATTGATGATTGAGCAAAGAAACTGAAGCTGGAATGAATTCCTCAGGCCTGGGAACTGACAAAATTGCTTATTTAACTAGAATCTGCAGAGGAAGAAGCAGACAGTTATTGATGACCCCATTCAAAACTTGTTTTGGGAAAGGAACTGGGAATTCTCCAAGGCTATAGGTATTGTTAAAAACTGAGAAGGTGAAAAGGTCATAGCGAGGAAGAAGAGTTACTTCATCCAAAGAAGGACCCTCATAATTGTGAGACCACCGACCCATTTCCTAGAGAGAACTACGCATGCTTAATGACTTTGTGGCTAATTTCCATATGGAGCGAGGATGGGAGGGGTACATGGTATCTGTATTTTGAATATTTAGAACTTTCATGGATAAATAAGGCTTTGGATTGCTTTGTAATCTCGGAGCTGTGCTTTTGGAGCTATCCACACAGCTTCCCAGCGCTGGAATAAACATACCCTTTCTAACCCAAACGAGTTAGAGGGTTTTTGTCCGCTCTAATCCGGTATCGATATTAGATCGATATCCGTCCTTTAGTAAATCAGACATGGTTCTGAGATTCACTGGAGAAGTGTCTTTTTTGACTAGTATACTGTGTGCGACTCATTCTTACTCTGAGTGAGGCTTCAAAAGTGCCTGGTGAAGCCAAAGCTCTATGTTTAATAATAATCTGAGTCCTGAAATCCTTCCTGGGACTCTGCTCTTGCAAGATTCTCATTGTTTCTGTCAGCAAACCATTCTGAGTGCAATAGCTGATATTTTCAAAGAGATTTGTCAGGAAATGCCTTTCAGGGTTGTTTTAAACCACTGTCCTGGATGTGCTGAGGTCTCCCCAATGCCACTGTTCATTCATGTTGTGTTTTGAGTACAGAGCTTGCAGCTCAGGTTACTGAAACGTTTGAGTAAGTTGAAGAACCACGAATAGCCTTGTTTGCCTTGGTACAAGGAGGAGACCAGTCAACTAGATCCTCCTGGATGTGGCAGACATTATTCATCAGTACTTAAAATTACATCAAACACACTTGTGTAGTATTGTTTTGGGTTTGCATGGCCTGGTTTTGGAAGCGGGTGGGAGCTACAGGGGTGGCTTCTGTGAGAAGCTGCTAGAAGCTTCCTCAGTGTCTGGCAGAGCCAATCCCTTGTGGCTCCAAAGATGAATGTGTGAAGGCTGGGCCAATTAGAAATGGTGGTAAGGCCTCTGTGATAACATATTTAAGAAGAAAGAAAAACAAAAAGTTGTTATTGCAGCTACAGAAGAGTGGAGTGAGAATGTGTGAGAGCAACAACGTTGCAGACACCAAGGTCAGTGGAGAAGGAGGGGGAGAAGTGCTCCAGGCGTTGGAGCTGAGATTCGTCTGAGGGCCGTGGGGAGGACCATGGNGGCCGTGGGGAGGACCATGGTGAAGCAGCTGTGCCCTTGCAGCCCATGGAGGTCCATGGGGATGCAGAGATCCACCCACAGCCCATGAAGGAGCCCCATACTGGAGCAGATGGATGCCTTGAAGGAGGCTGTGACCCCGTGGGAGATCTGTGGAGAGAGGGGCCCTGTTACCAGGCTGGAGCAGCCTGTCCTT
>VWZT01001915.1:0-27490 GCA_013397055.1 Pachycephala philippinensis | reverse complement strand
TACCGCCCTCCCGAGGAGCCGGGCCCGGGGAGGCTCGGCCGCCGGGCGAGGCAGAACAAAAGAGGGAGGGGACCACCGCAGCACAACGTGCCCCTGCCGCCGCCCCCCGCAGCGGGCTGGGGCAGCGCAGCCCCGGCGGGGCAGGGGCGGTGGGCCGGGGGGAGGCACAGGGTGCAGAGAAATGGGAGGTGGGCGAGCGTGGGCGTGGGGGGAAGCGTGGAAAATCAAAGAGCGCCATGATGCCAGCACCAACACCTCTGCGCGCTATTAATACATCAGGCGTGGTGGGGATCAGAAGTCAAAGAGTTAATAATAACCATCCTCTTCCTATCGGTGCCTGTCTCCCGCTAGATGCTTTGTACCCGAGCAGAGCTACAATACAGTGTGCTTTCCATGCCAGAGAGAAAGGACCTCGGTCCTTTGATACAGTATATGCTTTCTCTTAATACACAGGATCTGGGGATGCAGGGGCTGGGATAAAGAACAAGCAGAGCTTGCGGGTAGGGGTGTGGTGGGGGAAATCGCAGCCGGAGCGTGCTCACGCGGTTTGCAGAGGTTTTCCCCAGCACCGGTGTTGGTCTCCAGGTTGCTGCCTGCTTTTCTCTTGGGGGGCTGGATCAGTGGGTGATGGGTCACTGCTGCTGTGGCACCTGGGGCAGAGATGACCGGGGAAGCGGGGTGAGTTCCAAGATTGCTTGGGTTCGTGGAGCTTTCCCTGGAAAGCTGGCACGGTGTGATGCGGGGTAGGTTTCGGTAGCTGAAGGAGCGGGCTGCCTGGTGGGTGTGGCACCTTCCTGAGCAAACCTGGTGCTGAACGGCGTTAGTGCAGCCAGCGTTACAAAGCTTGTAATCTCCTCGAGCTTTTCTCCGTATTCAAGAAAACATCCTTCAGTCAAAATATTTGATCAGGAGGGGAACAACCTCCTTCTAAAAGCTGAGTTTTATGATACCAAAGTGCTGCATTTATGCAGGTTTCCAGTATCAACAGGCAGCAGTGCCTGGTGGGCAAGGCTGAACCTGGCTGCTGCAGTGGCTTTTTGGGTGATGGCTCCTCTTGCCTTGTTCCTCAATGCGTTGCGTGACTTGCAGTTACTCAGGGCATACCTAGGCTGGGGGAGGCCCCGGTTACCCTCTGGGTGAGTGTCAGGTGCTTTGTGCATGGCTCAATCTTCATTTGAACCTGGAGTGTAACAGGTTCCCACCCATAGCTAGTTCTTTTCTCTCCAGTTTGGAGTAGAATGAGAAACTGGAAGAATTGAGTCTTTGCGTTAGAATCAACAGTTTCTTTTAATTACATCACTTCTCACAAATTTTCTTCTCTGTGCTGGGGAGAGGATTGCTGGGAAAAAGAAAGCCCAAACCTCAGCCTTTTCTCTTTGAAATGGGATGTGCTGAAGCTTCTATAAATGAATATTCATTAACATTACTGTTGAGTTTTGTGACCAAATCAAAGGCATAAATTAACATTAGTGAAGTTGGCAGGCATCAGGGCTGGACTTTTTTTTTTTTTTTTTACACTTCTGGCCCTTCTCCTCCAGCAAAAGCAAATCACGCACTTTGTGTAAGACCTTTTACGCGCTGCCTGGGCCACAAGAACCCACAGGATCCATCTGTGTGTATCTTCTGAAGCCCCGTTCCAGTGTGGTATATTAAATGTTTCATCCTGCCACTAAGGACATTGTATCTTCAAGTCTTCTGGGCTCTAAGGAAGTGTGATAGCTCTGTAGAAGTATATAACAACAGTGATGATGAAATCATATAAAAATGTCATTTGTTACTGTTCTTAACATTTCTCCCTACTCACACCCCTGCTTTTTGGAGCTACACCAGCTCCTGGATTCATTGAAGTGAGAAACTGATTTCTGACAGTGTCCTGTTTGCTGATATTTAGCTGTGGATTTTCCAGTACCAAGCCTGTGTTCCATGCATGGGGCCAGGAGCTGTTCTTAGTGCACAAAAACAACACCCAGCCACAGCATCCAGCCACAGGTGCTGCCAGCAGTCAGTACCTGGCCAAAACTTCCCTCTGGTCTGCAGCCTCAGGAACTGTGAAGGAAGAGGCAGAAGCTGGTTTCGCCTCTCATCAGTGTGGAAGCAGATACCACTCTTGGGAAGACAACCCTGTGGTATCCTTTCTGGGTTACTGCTCTTGGTGCACATGGGCATTACTTCCTCTTTGTGCTTAGTCTGACTGTGCCTGGCCTCCTGACTCCTTCAGACAGCAGGGCCTGACTGATACCCCCTGTGCCTCTTTTCCCTGAAGCAGCTTTATTCTTGCTTTCCCTTCTCCCACTGCTTGTGGCAAAGACACTGTTGCAGACAGCCCCCTTTGGCACTGAGCATCTCCCTGCTCTCGTTTACTAATCTGCACATGGTTTTTTCATTTCATCTGCCTTTTTTTATTTTCCATTTCAGCTTGTGAAAATTCATGCTTCTTGCATTTTATCTCATTTGTGACTCTCCTGTTATGCATCTCATGCAGCATCCAGGCTTGCTGTTGTTAGCGGAGCACCAGCACTGTGCCAGTGTAAGGTGCCATTCAGCTGTGAGTCAGACTGGAGAAACTGGGCCCTTTTGTGCAACTACTGTGGGAGGGGAAGGACTTCTGGAGCACCAGACCAGTCTGGTGATGTAAAATAGAAATGCATTGAACCAGTAAGTGAAAGCACTTCAGTCATGTCCTCTGCACTGTGTTGAAGTCCTCAGTGGGTGAGTCTCAAACCGCTGGTTCAGGAGTGTTAGGTTCAGGAGTGTTAGCTGGGGATGGAGCAGGGTGTACATAATGTAAGGGTGGCCAAGAGAGCAGGAGCACATTTCTCAGCCTGTGTAGTATGGACAGCCACCACATCCATTGCCGAGGTGTTTTTCTGCATGAGGTGGCAATCTTTTGTGCTTCGGTTGTGCAGGATGTTCTCATGCAGACCAGATTTTCCAGGATATACCCCCCAGCCCATTGCTTTTAACATCACTATTATACTCCTCTTGTGCAGCATATTAACAGGGAATCAATGGAGATGATGACACAGAAATACCTGTTACAAATTATTTTGGCTTCTGTGTTTTGGTAGTGGTCAGCAATTTTCAAGCAAGGCCTGAGCTTAGATGAACTCAAAATTGCAGCATGGTTTAAAAAAGGCATGTGGCATGTAAAATGCCTGTGACAGGATGTGTTTGTTCCAGCAGCAACTGCACCCATTAAAACATAATCTGTGTGAGCTCGGTGAAGAGGAGGTGTGAACACAATTCTACTGAGCAAAAGCAGAATAGCTAGTCACCAAAGCAAATGCAAGGAGGCATTTGGGAGAGGAAAATGGTGCCCGAATTCCTTGGAAAAAAAAGGAAATCATCTTTCTGGGAATGGTCCAAAGGTTGGCATATGAATGGGGAAAGGCACTGCTGGTCCTAAGTTGACAGACTGTAAGGCACAGGGAGACAGAGCTCAAAAATGTGGTGTTACAGAGGAAGGATCTCACTATTGAACATAACAAGAAAAGAGAAGATCTGGCACAACATGAGGAAAAAAGCAGATGCAGAAAAATGGAGCGAATGAAGAAATTCAGAGGAGTGGGCACAGAATAATTTTAGTTGTTACCTTTAGAATTGATATGAAGAGAGATGAGAAGTATGTAGGCTTCAACTGAAGATAACAGAATACTTTGAGGGAGAAAAAATACATTCATCTGGATTTCCACTGGTGTGACACACTGGTTCAAGATGGAAACTTTCTGTTTGATCTGAACAAAGTGCTGGTGTAATGTGTGGTGTTCTGGTGTGAGACAACAGCACTGTGAGAGCTGCCAGCCAATTCATTTTGGGCACCAGGGGGGACCTGTCCTGAAGGTGCAAAACATGATGAGTACCTGGAATGGTGGACCAATGTCCTCGTCTAGGTTTGGATCTATTCCATATCTCCCCTGACCATGCATTTTTACCACTCACCCTTGTTTAACAGTATGAAGCTACACTTGGATTGCTGTGTCACTTGCCAAAAGTGTTTGAAAACCCTACTGAGTGCTGGGCATAGGAACGCTGCCTCATGTTACTATTCTGCTGTTGGTGCAAGATTTTGGCTGATTTAGACAGCGCTTTTTGTCCTGCTTTAAAACACCAAGGCCTCGGACTTCTGGATGCCTTCTTACTCTTGAACATTTGCTTAATCCTCAAAATTACATGTTCCCATGTGTGTCTTCTTAACAGACTTGCTCCCTCTCAGTTTGCTCATCTGTCAATGAACTTATGTGTAGAATTCACATTGCATAGTGGACTGGACTTCAGCCTGGCAGCTCTGGAGATGCTTGAGCTGCTTCAGTATAAGTTTTTGGACTTCCAACCACCATTTCCATGATTCTGTGACACAACTTTTCCTTTCTTTTTTCTATAGGAGAAAAAGTGGCCACAGTGTTCAAGCCACTTCCATATCGTGACTTAAATTACATTCAGAGTAGGTCCTTCTGGGGACATTTCTATGGAGACTGAAACCTTTGGCAGAGGGACAGAAAGAAGGGTTTGGGGCAGTGATTCCTTTAACTGCCACAGCAAGTTCATCACTCAGTGCCCTCAGCAGGGCATCAGTGTTTTCATCATCATAGCTGGTGCCACCACAGGGAACTGAGCTGTGCTTTGCTGGAAGCTGGGCAGGTTTGGAAAGGGGACAGTGGCTGTCTGGGAAGACATCTGGTGCAGTGAGGTGGTTGTCTGAATCTTCGTAAAAGTGCTGAGAGCAACCTCTGCCAGTGAACCACTTTCCTGATGAGAGACCAGGATCTGTTGTCTGCTTTGCTGCCATTTCTTTCAGAATCAAGAATTATTTAAGTGGTAAAAGCGTGAAACTTCCATTTTCCTTTGCAGGAGCCAGGAGAGCCCACTGGCTTGTGAAGCACTTGGGAGTTAGTTGAGATAGACTTGGGTTTTGTACATCTAAGAGAAATAAATGCTTTTGTATGTATGAGAAGGAATAGAGATGAGCAGCAAAATAATTTGCAGGTTTCTAATCTTGCTATATGTAAAGGTGATGGACTTGTCCCCTGAAGCAGAGATACTTTGGGATTATGTTTGCTTGTCACAAGACAAAAGTTTTCATCTGTAGTGCATGTCTTAATGAGTTTTAAGGTGTCAGCTATTGTTCATGAATAAATGTCCCTGCTGACTTCAGTGAAGCCTACACTCTGTAAAATCTCCTGTGTGTAATAGTGAGGGCCCAAGTAGGTGCAAGTGGCTGGCTAAAGGAGTAGGCAGTGCTCGGAGCAAAAAGGCTGTGGAAGGGGAACCAGGGCTGAGACTGTGTGCGGTGAGGCAGCAAGCATCACCACTTGCTCTCACTGGCAGAAAAAAGCAGGTATGTGAGGCAAGGTGACAGCACAAAGTGTCTGAGTGCAAACAACGCCATTGTATCCCCTGCATTTAGCTGGTCATGAATTATCATTGCTAACATCATATTAGAGGCATTTTCTACTATTCTGTTTCCCTTGCATCCACCTCCTCTGTCAGAGAAGGGATTCCATATGGTCTTAGTAGGATTTTGACTGTGATTGGTGCCAAGACAGATACGTCCCAGTAACCTGATGCAGTTTTCTGACTAGAACTTAGATAAAACACATCTTCAGTTCAGTGGCACAGAAAAGCCTGCCATGCTGTAAATTACTTATTTTCTTTCCAAGTTTAAGCTTTCCTATGAATGGCTTCCTGGGATTTTGAGATCCCCTCTAATTGACGTAACCTGTGTGTAACCCAAGGGATGGGCAGAGCAACGTACAATGCAATGGTTTCAAGCCTCCAGCCCCTACTTAGGTGAAACCCCTGCTGATGTCAATGAATATTGTCATCAATAAGATGTTTGTTGTGCTTCCCTTCTAAAAGCAAAGCAAAGATGACATTTACAGTGAAGAAACCCCCATGGAGCTGGTAGCTGTAGGAGTAGCCCTTTCAGAGTGGGTGATTAAGCAATGAAACTGCCAGCTGAATAGGAAGCCAGGTCTCGAAAGGCGAAACAAAAGAACATCAGATCTTTTAAATGAATAAAGATGAATGAATACTTTGGCTACGGACCAAGGTATAGCATTACTACAATCAACATAATCCTTCCTAAATTAATTGCCATATACTAGAGTGCATCTGTTAAGACAAGAACCTTAAAAGCAGGATTCTCCATTAGTGGCCATCGGAAATGATGCCTCAAGGATGGAGTGTTTTACAAGGAAGTCCTAGAGTTGATTCAGGGTTCACCCTAGCTAAAAGCCACTTCCTATGGAGGGTAATCTAGACGTGAAATTCAAAGGGAGGGATACTGCTTATTAAAAGCAGATCTTCTATAAGCAGACAGTACTTCATAAAATCCCATTTACAGCTCTTTGATCCTTATGAAAGGATTTTAAGCAAACATTCCTCTTGGGAAGGATATCTTTCTTCTTTTGCCATTAAGTTTAAAAATGTTCCTTATTTGTAAGTACTTTGCTAAAAGCGAGGTAATTTAACTGTGTTGTATCACAGCTGGGTCTGAATCTGACCAGCTCTGACAAAAGACAGCCAAATATATCCACGCACGCAAAAAAAGTAAATTGCTTGTATATTGTGGGAAATAAGTCTGTGAGAAGGAATGCATAGAAGCACAAAGGAGCTCAGAGTGTCTCCTTCCACTGTTTGCCAGTGGGTCTTCAGCCTTTGAGAAACAGCTTCCTTGCAAATAGTCTTCTTTTGGAGATTTAGATAATCAAGGAGAACACAAATATCGGCCTGTGTTTCTTGTACCTTCCCTCTAAACTGAATTCTGTGTCTTTTGTAACTCTCAGTGGACCTTTTAAAGCCTTAGTAACAAAGAATTCTGCCTCTCAAATGCTAAAAAAAGTAATGTCTTGGCTGCAAGTGTGATAATACAGCTTCATGCCTTTGTATGTCTATTGCATTTGATCTGATGTCTTTTAAACCACATGCCTTTATAGACAGAGAACTTAAATACAGGTGGATTTGGAATGTAAAGTGTTTTCAAATGGCTGTTTAGCATAAAATCCTTAGTCATCTTCAGGGCTCTTGACTAATCCGGGTTTTAGAGAAAACAGCCATTGTTGCTCTGGACATGTAAGGACAATGCTATATTCTAGTAAGTCCTTACAATTACGCTGAGGGTGAAATCACTGCTGAGTGTTTCCTCATCCTCTAGGCCTGGAAAATCTGGGTTTGAGTGTTGCAAAGACTTTTTTGGTTGGCAAAAGCTGCAGTGCAGCAATTGTAAGGTCCAAACCGAGAATGAAGCAGCACTTAGACCTGTATGCTGGGTATGTTATCTGAGGTTAATTGTATATCAATTGTAAAGCAAACTGTAAATAGTTGAAAATATATGGTTTACTTGGTTTAGAGATGAAGGTGTAATAGGTAGACATTCTATTTGTGGAAGAAAAGCAAGAATGTAATAGCATATATTGGAATTGCAGTCTTTACAGATGCTGATATTTGATGAAAACACTACTCTTGGAATCTCTTGGAATCTTTTCATATGGCTAGAATACATAATGGAAAATTCTTTTTTTTTTTTTTTTTTTAACTCCATCTTGTACCACAGAGGTGTGGTTTTCTCTGAAAGGTTCCTGCAGGTGCAGTGCATAGGTGTCGATACTGTAGAGAAGTGTGTGGTTTCTATAACTTGTGCTGCACTGTATTTTGTCATGCTGCACCAATTTGAAATAATGTTTAGTAAATCTTATGGCAGTTTTATTTTTTCTGTTTCTGTGTTTTTTAGGAGTCCCAAGAAGCAGATTTGAGAACTGCATGTCTAAAAATTATTTGAATTTTGTTGTGTATTTTTAGATACCTCTAGCTCTGAGGGGAGTGGGTGAATGGAAAAATGCTAATTTTAAATTTCTTTGCAACTATTCCTGCTCTGACATTTGGTTTGTAATTTTGAATAATCCAGAGCAAAGCAATTTTCCACCCAAGGGAATTTGGTTTCGGTTGTACTTGTGTGGAGCCCGGTGCAGCATTGAGGACCATGGCAGGGCTCAGGCTCGTGGTCCTGAAGGTTGGTCAGATGCTGCTTCTCTCTGCTGGCCTTTTGCCGTTGGCATGCATGAAAATGTGGACATGCTTCACAAGAGCCGAGCCAAGCTGATTCAAACCCCAGCAAAGCAGGCAGTCTGTACAAAGTGTGCCAGTCACCAGCTTACAGATGTTTCGTGTTGCTCTTGCTGTAGTGGAAACAATAGTTGTGAGAGAGCGACAGCCGCCGCCTCCAGTCTGAGCAGGCAGCCCCTCCTCCTGCAGCAAACGAGCTGAGTTTGTGGCATCTCCTTCTGCTGCCATGAAAATTGCTGTCATGTCACAGACTAAGCTCTGCAGCTTTGCTGCCAGGTTAAGCAGGAGAAGCCAGACTGTGATTAGGAAAAGATCCCCAGGGAAGCAGTGTGCAGGGTTTGAAGGTGAGGGGCTGGGAGCAGTAGGAATGGCTGTATCATACTCAGCAGTGGGCTGAGCTGGGAGGTGCCAGAGTGCCTGTAAAATGGAGCTGCAGGGGAGACAGCAGATATGCATCGTGGCTGTGCCGATGCTGTGTCACGGCCAGGCACAGAGCTCAGAGGCAAACAGCGCTGCAGCAATGCAGTTGCATCATTGTGATAGTGGTGGGTGGAGAAGAAACCCCTTGGCTCCCACACCCTGCAGTGACCGTGCAGCATGGATTTACAGTGTGCTTTCTGCATCTCCCATGGCAATGAGAGCAGGGTTTTTACCCCTTGCATCTTGGCACCTCATGAACTGTTAAATGTAATACTCCCTCTCTGTTTTGCCATGTTCCTGCTGTTTGTCCTTGGCAGCTTGGAGGGAGGAGGGGGTCCCAGCAGCTTCTTTTGGCTTGCACTGGGAAGAGGTGGGCTGGCAGCTTCTTGTGCCAGGCAATGCACTGAAGGCTTGGTATGGAGCCCTTGGAGCTCAGCAGGCAGGGCACCAGTGCCTGAGACACCTGTCAGCTGAATAGAAAAGTGGCAGCCACCCTAGAAAGGCAGACAGTATTGTCACCTCCTGAGCTGAGGATGAGCTCCTTGCTGTTTGCATTGTGAGAGCACCCGAGGGTCAGTGACTGGCTGAGGGTGCCTCTGGGATCTGGGCAAAGACAGTGTTCTTCCTAGTGGGGATTACAGCTGGGAAGGAGAAATACAGGCCAGCACTGCTGGGATTAGTTCAGGAACTTCAGGTCACTCCTCCCTTCCCTCACTGCTTTCCCCAGGGCACTGCAGAGTGTGTCTCTCCTCCAGCCTGGAACAGGGAGAAGAGGACTCTGGTCCTTAGTTTACCTGGACATTTGTCACTTGGTGAAAACTGCAAGCAGTCTTTCTGACATCATGCCCCCGGTAAATAATAAATGTCCCCTGGTCGCGCACAGCCTTCTGCATGGCCAGGGAGGCTAGCCTACTTCACAGAGCCTGTGTGTGCCCAGATTTCTGTCCAGGATTTCACTGCAGCAAATACCAGTGACCTAAACCATGCACGATCAGCCAGGTGCCAGTGGCAGGGTGGCAGTGGTGCAGAGTGGCAGCGTCCCTCTGCCTTCAGGCTGAGGCTGTGCCTGTCCCTGGAGCCTGTGCTTAGGCTGTAGCAGGGAATGAATACTCCACATGGACCAACCATTTGTATGAAAGTTTATTTAGTGAGGAATGCAGCAAATTGCTTGTCAATATTAACCTATGCCTTCTTTCTAGTAATTTATTTTTGTGTAATTTTTCCAGCCTGTTCATGGAAGTGCATCTCTGTGGTCAGTGCACACAGGCATTGGGTACTGCTGCTTTGGCTAAGGGCAAGCCAGCCCTGGTCTGGAGCAGGGTGTTTGAGGCAGTGCAGGTTTCCTTGGGCACAGTGTGCTGCTGAGGTGTCCACAGGGCACCCAAACCTCACCTGGGCTGCTTGTTCCCATTGGCACCATCTGTGCCAAGGTGCTCTGCTTTGCAGCAATCTGTAATGTGTCCTACGCTTGACAGATCAAGCTGGTTGGGAGATATTCCAACAAAACTATTTTTCTTCTGAATTTGCTGATTTGCTGGAATGGAAATGTGTTAGAGATGTTTCCACATCTCTCAGATCCTGATGAAAGCTGAGCAAGGCTCCACAGCACTGTCCTCAATGGCTTGGCAGTCTACCTGGGGATGTGTGGTTTTTTGGCAGCCTAGTCTTCCATGACTTCCTATACCCAGCTGGGGGAACCTTAGCCTCAGGTGCAGGACTGCTCTTGCAACAATTCTGAATTGTTTGTATTTTCTTCTGAGGTGTAAAGAATTAAAATTTTGAAAGTCTCCATGAAGTGCAGGTTTTATTCTCCACCAGAATTTCTTACACCCTCCAAAATTCTGAACAAGGCGAGACTTTGCAGCTAAATGTTCAGCAATCCTTTACAGACTGAGGTTTAATTTAATGGCTGACTCCATACTGAGTGCCTTCTTAAGACTGCATTTATATCTTTTTTAGATTAGCTTATTCTAATACCTAATTTTGTTGCTTACATATGTATATCTATATGTAAAAACATATAAAATCCTTATGTCTACAGTTATTTTTCTGGAGCTATGCTTCAGCTTTATTTTAGTCTGTCTTATTTTCCTTGCCAGTTACATTTGTTTCTACTTATTATGCATCTTCTCCTGTTTTAAAAGAAATGAAATGTAGAACTTCTTGATGAGGATGCAGATTTTTTGACTTGTTTGCAGTGGCAGATGCAGTGCTCTGGGAGCACTGCCTGCCTGTATCAGTAAGCTCATGCCTCTTGTAATTGGGCAGTATTAATGTTTAGGAAGGCAATTGAATGAGCTTAAAAAGAGCTCACAAGATGGTGGTCCCTGCAGGTCGGCAGGCAGCGTAGTAAATCATTATAGTGAGGAGGTGCAACTGCCAGCACATGGCAAAGTAACTTATTACTGTTCTGGCTGCTGATTCACAAGCCCTGCTGCAATTACAAGTGACAGTAGAGAGGCTGGGGAGAAAAGAGGGAGCCTGCTCTGGCAAATTCCAGATGGAGGACTTGCATTCATCTCCATTCCATAATGAGAGGGTAACAATGTCTGAGGCAGGTCCTGGGGACATATGTCATCATAGTTCTGTGCCTTGGTCCCCCCCCAGGGTCGTGTTGCTGCTGAGAACGTGGGGAAAAGCCTCAGACCTGCTGTGTGCATACTCTTTTGTTGTGCACTGTTTTTAAAATGTGTTTTTCTGCTCTTCCTTCTCCCTTAAAAATGTCTGTTTCTCCCTTTTTCCTTTTTCTAGGGTGACACAGAGGGCTATAAAGGCTTTGAACCTGCAAAAGTGTTTAAGTAGAAGCTAAAAAGTAAATATGCAGCGTATAACAGAGGTTACATTGTAACAATCCTATCTCTGCCTTAGCGCTTTTTAATTAATAAATTTTTAAAACTTTATTGTTTTTGTTGTCCTGGGTTTATAGATTAAGAAATGCATCAACTTGTTTGTTTTCTAAACTGGGAACTCAGGACATTCGTAGTTTATATGCCTGACTCATTCTGTAATTAAACCAGGAACTGAATCTGGACTGAGGAGTATAAAACATGGACAAACTGGAGATTCTGAGTTATTGTCTAGTGAGCCAAGGAAATAATTTATAATAAATGGCTTTTTGTATGTATGAATGGGAAAAATGGTTCTGACTGCTTTAAGAGTTTTCCAGCATTCACAGTCACTTGGCAAAATTCTTTCCAAAAGTGTTATGTACTTGTCGTGGTTTAACCCCAGCTGGCAACTCAGCCTCACACAACTCTCAATTGCTCAATTCTCCCCCACCCTACCCCACTGTGGGATGGGGAAGAGAATTGGAAGGGTAAAAGTGAAAAAAAACCTCGTGGCTTGGGATGAAAACAATTTTGTAATGGAAATAGAATAATCATAATAATAGTAATGACAATAATGCAATTGATAGGAAAATAAAAAAGAGAGATTAAAAAAACCCAAGGAGGACCAGTGATGCACAATACAACTGCTCACCACCAACCTATTGATGCCCAGCCAGTCCCCAAGCAGTGCTGCCCCCGTCGACCTCCCCCTGAGTTTTATTGCTGAGCATGATGCCATATGGTGTGGAATATCCCTTGGGTCAGTTGGGGTCAGCTGTCCCAGCTATCCCCCCTCCCAATTCCTTGTGCTCACCCAGCCTCTTTCCTGGTGATGAGCAGAAAAGACATTCACTCTCTAAGCCCTGCTCAGCAACAGCTAAAACATCCTTGTGTTATCAGCACTGTTTCCAGCACAAATCCAAAACAGCCCCATACAAGTTGCTGTGAGGAAGATTAACTACCCCAGCTAAAGCCAGAAGAGCACTGAAGTTACAGACTTGCCCTGTCTTTGGGTAGGTGGTAGGGTGCTGGCATTTCCAGTATGACTTATTCAATGAGAGGGTTTAAATACTGGTTCTCAGGAATATGCACTGGTAAAATTTGCTTTCTATAAAATGTAGTTTTTGAGAGCACAATGTAACCATTTGAATAGAGAAAAATATAAACAGACAGTTGTTGTGAACAGTAACCCTTGCAGACTCGGTGTTTTGAACAGTCCTTCTTGGGAAAAAAATGTTTGCTTCCTGGCACTTTAGGAAATACAAGGAGGTGGTGGCTCTCTGTGCTGTTTGTATGATACTTCTGTTGAACCTAACTTTGGAGGCTGCCTCCTGTTCTCATTCATGGAGTGACTGAGATACGGCACAGGGAGCTTCAGCACAGAGTGCCCCCAATTCATCAACAGCCTTTGACCTGCAGAAATCACAAATTGATTCCAATTTATTCTTTGTGCCCACTGGAAACCCCGCATTCAGCTGTGGGTCTGGAACACAGTACAGGAGAAACAAGATGTGGGCCACGTCCCTTGGCTGCTGCACAGGAGCAGCCTGGTTGTCCCTGCTGAGCCAGTGTTGTTAAAGGAGCTTCCCTGGTCAGGAATTTCTACATGGCAGGGCTAAGCAGCCTCTTATGACCTTGTCTCTTCTAATTCCAAGCTTTGTTACTTTTCCAGAGGTGCCAAGAGTGCCGAGTGAGCTTAGCTTGGCCATTGCACTGTTGGGCAATTTCTTCTGGGGGCTTCCCTTTCCCTTTTGGCCTTTGTGCAGTGAGGTGGTAAAAGGGGGATGTGGTGACATTTGAAGTGTTTCTATGTGCAATGATTTCTTCTTTGAGCAAAACGAACTGTGATGACCATGAGGTCTCATGTTCCAAAAGTCAGAAATAAAGTCAGTGAAACTATGGTTTTCCTCTCCACTGTCTGTGTACCCACATGAACCCATCTTTATATAGAGTAGTGTTTGATATTAATGGCTTTCTTTATAATATGAGCATATTTGGTATCAGAAATACATTATTATGTTTATTTATTTCAACAAACCCACATTTGTTCCTTTTTTTTTCCTCCAGAGTGACCGACTGCTCATTAAAGGTGGAAGAATTATCAATGATGACCACTCCTTCTATGCAGACCTATACCTTGAAGATGGACTTATAAAGTTGGTTTTATAAAATACTGCTTTTTTTGCATGCCTGTTAGCTTAGACTACTGTGGTTTCTTGATACTGCTGACCTGAAATATTTTGTGAACAGAATCTCAGTTACCTCTAAGTGTGAGGCTGTAGTAAAGGAGTGTTTAATTATTAAATTCTGCCATTTTATGTTCCCTAAGATAAGTAGAAAATGTCTTTGCTCTGAATTGAAGATATTTGATTTTCAAACAGTTCAATCATAGTTTCTTCTGAAATAATTAAGGCAAGTAGGCTCTCTCAAGAAAAGAAGTAATGATAAGGACAATGGAAATCTTTTGAGTCCGTGAATGGCGGAAGGCTCTCCACACCTTTTTTCCTCACACCTAGTCAGAGCAATTGCAGCCATGCTTTTAAGGATTTTAGGGCACAGAAATCTGAAATATGCCCCATGTTGCACAGTGCAAATGAGGACCTGCTGCTTCTCAGTTGCCTGTTGGTTAATGCTGGAGCACAGCATGTTCTGTTCCTAGAATGTTATGCATTGTTCATGTGTCCCTTTTCTCGATTACAAAAGGTAAATGATCTTAAATTGTCACACAATTAGAAAGTCCTGATTTATCAGGCTATAAAATACAAGAACTGGGAGGGTATTTGTTAGGTGAAAAACTTGAAATATGTGTTAGTGATCGCCTGGGAAACTGTAACAGAGATGTCCATGTTCTCTGCTACCTTGGCTTAGTGGAGATGAGGGTCTCTAAGGTTTGCAAAGTTATGTAGTGTGTATGAGCACTCTGATGTACACAAGGATCAAAGCCTTTTTCATGATTGCTAAACCTTTTCACTAGTGACCTAAGAAGCTTGGTCTCCAGAGGCTACAATTTCATGCACAGAAATATAATTATGGTTATCTGGTAAATAATTTATTGCCTGCTTGTTTTAAGAACTCCTTAAGAATATACCATCAGATTAAAAGTCCAATTCTTTGTATATTTGTGACTACTTCTGTTATTATGATTCAGGTTATTATAACAGAAAAAGATCTGAACACTTGCATCCATGGACTATGCAGTTCACTTTTTAATCCTTCACTCTGCCTGTCCATTTGTAGTGTTACTTGCATTGCAGAAGTGGCAAAAGTGGAGAGGACACAAAATTTTGAATACATATCTATTTTTAAAGTAACAGTTAACCAAGTTGTGATCTCTTTGGTGGGTATTTTTGTTGAGTTTTTCTGTGTTTTTGTTAGTTCAGATGCAAATCTCCTAGTAACACTTGTAAGCATCAGAACTATTTAAACAACTAAATGCATGAGAGGATGAGAGCCTGAAACTGCTGTGAATTTTTGGCTTTGATTCCGGAAATGCACGGGTAGTTAGTGGGTAGATTAGCAATGCCAAGCTTTCACCTGCACTTGTTAAGTACATAGAGTCTCTCTGAAATCCATGTGTGGACCCATACCTCCAGGAAGTATCTTAGCTGCCCAATAATTTGTGAGGGCAGCTTGCTGTGAGATGCGGTTGGGTCCTCACTGTGTGTTCAGATGACAAATTTTGCGGCCTAAGTAAGCTCCGGGTTTATTTGGTATCTCTTAGTTTCTTTAGCTGGAACTGCCCATTCTGTCTGAATATTTAACATCATTGTTAAATGTGGCTCAAGATTCTTTGGAGCTGGACCTTGAAACTCAGTCATCCACATTTCAGTTGATGCTCTTAACTTTCCAGCTGCAGATCCTGCTGATAATACAGAATTTTTGCCAAGGAATGGAGCAAACACCAAACCATTCAGCCCAGACTAGGCAATAGTGTCCCGGTTTTGCTGGGATAAAGAAGATCTGGATTATTTTTCTCGCTCTGAAATGAAAACTGATTGGAAAAGAGAGGGTTGGGTTTCTCTTGCAGCCTAATGAAATGATTTGGGTCTTTTAATGCTTTTAATGCAGATCGTTCTGCAGAGAGGAAGGCAGATGTAACCTTGAGTGTATTTGAAGATCAGCTGTAGTTTGGAGGATGGTAGATGCTTCTTCCTGCCAATCAATGCTCAAACTGGCTCCCTAGGTACAAGGAGCAGCATTGCATGGGGATTTTTCCTACCTGAAACTTAAGCCCTGCACACTCAGATGGCAGCTGAGAGGCAGTTCTCTAGTATCTAAATAGTATTTTAAATATTTGGTAATTTAAATTGCCATTGGTATATAAATAATATATTTTGCCTACATCTCTCCTGCCTCTGTTACCGCATGCAGAAGTGAGCCCTGTGCCAAGTGACAGGTCATGGTCTGGTGCTTGCTGTGTTCTGCTGCATCCCTGCCAAAGGGAAGGGCTGGGTTCCTCTGGGCTGGAGGAATGAACAAGTGGCAGGGTGAAGGACTGGGGACATGGTCTCCAGGCTGGGGAAGTGATGAGTCAAATTAGGGGGAACCTCAGATGCCTGAAAGAGGTCTGGGCTTGATAACCGCAGAAGCACCACCATGGAGTTCTGGGGGAGGTTTTCAGCTTCCTTGGATGAAGCGTAGGAAGAGCCAAAGGCTGCTGTTTCCATTGTGCTTTAGTCAGCTCATGTACAACAGAATTTACCAACTTGTTCAACTGAAAATGGTAGACAGCATCAGTTTTCTGTGGGTCTGAGTTTTCTGGTTGCTGATGTATGAGGACACCAGCTCAGTCATTTGTACAGTGTCTAAAATGCACTTATCTGCATTGTTGGATTTTTTCACCCACAAGTAACTGAACCCCATTCTTACTCACATACATGCTGCATTAATGAGTGAGCAATTCAGGAATCCTGTCACATTATCTCCTACTCTCTGTTCTACTCAGTCAGAATAAAAATAACCTTGAGCAGCAGTGAAGATCAGACTTCTCCCAGCCTTAATCTTGATGCCGGGGCAAGAGATGAGACAGATTTCTGACAGGTAGTAGTGCAGCATCATCCACAAAGGCTGTTTGGTCCCATGTCACTTCAACATGGATTATTTCAGCTGAATAAGATGTTACTCAACCATACACTTGAGCATTGAGTCAAAATAATGAACATTGACTCATCAAAAAACTTCAGTATATGGTTAGCACATTTTCACTTCATTAGGACATGTGTCTTCTTGAAGAGGAAACTGGTAGATACTGATTGTGGAAGAAAATAAAAATTAATTGCTTTAGTATTTTTGTGTAGGTTTTCATTAATATTCTCAGAAGGCATGTTAGTCCTTGTAGTGCAGTTACTCCTTGGACATACTCAAAGGAGATGGGTCGTAGTGAATTTTTTTCCCAATTCAATTTCTTAGCACATAAATGCTCTACAAAGGTGGAGGGTTGTTCTGATTAAAATCTTGGGAGTGGATTTGACTAACGAAAATTAGTGCAACACCATTACTACACATGGGGCTACCTAACTTTATGTAGGCGTTGAATCTGCTCATGGATGCAATGCCTTATGCTATGCGTTTGTGAGGCACATTTTAACACAGAGGAGGTGCTTGCAGCTTTTGTTTGTGCAATTGGATGTGCTGGGCAGCTGCTGGCTTTTGCTTCCAGGTCGGTTCGCTGTTTGTCAGGGTGGTGTTAACACCACACAGCTGCACATGGGATCTGACAGGCTGCCAGTGCTGCACATGCTGGTGACTGTTAGGTGCCAGACATGGAGGTGCCAGCTCTCGTGAGTAAGCCCTCCTGGATTTGGGCAGTGCTGGGCAGCTGTGACCCCATCCCAGGATGCTGGTGGGGAATTTGCAGATGGAGTGGCTGTGCTTCCCTCCAGCCAGAGCCCAGAGCACCGGGGGAGACAAGCTGCTGGAGGTGACATTTTTGCATAGCACATGAAACAGATTCTTGACCTCTTGGGGCTATTTATTAACCCTGTCAGTTTGGCCAAATTCCAGTGTGAATAATTATCCCTGTTTTTCTTCTTTTTCCCACTGGTTTTAATGAACAGTTATATTCACTTCTGGTTCTACCTTATCGCAGTTGGCTGTTAATCAGTTGCTGTATTTTGAACTGTTGGTGGGAGTTGCATTTTAATATGGGGAAACAGATTCAGCAGCTCAGATGTCTGAGGTACTTACTTAGCTGTGGAAAAATGTTATTTTATCCAGACAGAAGAAAATTAAGACAAGGACTCTGTGTCCATAATATGAGATAAACGAAGTGAACTTTAATTACCTTACGGTTACCTCTAAGCCCAAATATATTGTGGTGTAACAGTGCAGAGACATGGCTTCCACACAGATCCATACCTTTCCCTGTTTGGCACCATGCAAAGTAGACAGTAAAAATGTAGTATGGCTTTAAAAGTTAAAGGTTAATTTCTTTGTAGTTGAGTCCATGAATAATTAAAGTATTTTGATCATAAGTATCTGGAGTTTGATATTGGCATGGGGGACAGATTAATATTTTTAATAGTGAAAAAAAAATCCTGCTTTAAAGACCTGAAGGGAAAAAGATGGCAACAGCTAATTACAATTTTTCCACAGAATGTTTCACTAACTTTTAACTTCAAGAGGATGATGAAGAATATGACACATGGTAGATTAAACGTGTTTAGGTCTCTTAGATATGTATTTCTGTATGTTAGGTTATTTAGATTTCTTTTTGAGGATAAATTTGCATTGCTTGATGCCTTTTGCTTCTGCAGTATATTTACAATTCCAGCTTGTTCCCATGTTTGATCTATGTTTTCCTATTTTCATTTAAGGACTTAATATACAAAACTGGAGGCCCCAAGAGAGCATTAAGTGTACATACTTCGAATTGTTTAAAGATAGGAGTCATATAAAAAAATAATCAATTTTTAATGCTGGTGCATTACGGCTCCTTTATTGGCCACTAGAGCCATGCAAAGCAAGCAGAGCTCACGGCTCAGTGAGGAAGCTCTCCTCTGCTTTGTTCTGCTCTGTTGGGCAGGACAGAAGGAGCGGGTGCTTGAGCTTCACCTTTCCTTTGGGAGCCCACCTCCTTCTGTATGGCCCCAGGGTCCCTCTCCCCTACATGCCTCCAACAGCTTTGTCCTCTGTGCTTGTTCAAATAAAGTAATGCTGGCTTTCCTTGCTGTCCAGGCAAATAGGAGAGAATCTGATTGTCCCTGGAGGAGTCAAGACCATAGAGGCTAATGGGCGCATGGTTATTCCTGGGGGAATAGATGTCAACACTTATCTACAAAAGCCCTACCAAGGGATGACTGCTGTTGATGACTTCTATCAAGGCACAAAAGCAGCGCTAGCAGGGGGCACCACCATGATCAGTGAGTACTAGCAGTGCTATCTCTTCCCACACCTAGCTGAAGCCTGTGTTAGCATGTATGGGGAGAGCTACCAGAGGCTTCAGCCTGATTTTCTGAGATCTTCTGCAATGAATCTTCAAATTTCTGGGCACTGTGTTTGAGATCCTTTTGTCGTTGTTACCCAGAGTTGGCCTGAAAATGAACCTACCCTCAGAAAGAAATATCAGTGTGTGGAATTGTCTCTTGGATTTTCCTCTGAAAAACAGAAAAAGCACTGAGAGATAATGTATATACTCTTGGGATTTTTGGAAAACAGTGTAGGTAGCGCTGTAAGTGTATGGCACAGAAAATCTGACAAAGATCTTCTGTTCCCACCTAGTGCCGTTTCAAGGGCTTTGGAAATAACAAGATGCTTATTTATGAACTTGGGTTTGGCAGCAGGAACTGAGGAAGTCCTTACCAGAAGACCTTACCAGATGTCCTTGAGGAACATCTTTGTTGGTGAAAGGAAGAAGTGCTTCTACTTGTTAAAGACTCTTCTTCTGTCTACAGTTGGTGGGACAAGATTTATCTCTTTCCTTCTGGCTGTGACTTGACTTTGGTTAGATGTTGTGAGGCAGTTGTTCAGGTGCCATAAATTGTCATAGCTTCCTTGTGGAGAGAAGCTTCCCAGTGGAGTTTTACTCCCACTGAATTGGGATGTGGCTTTTTTTTTGGTGTTGTCTGTTACCCGTGTTTAGCAGCAGGTATCAGCTGAAAGACTGGCCATAGGCACAAAATTCACTGCTGTTCATTTCTTTTGTTAATAGTTGTTTTCAGTCTGTGTTCTTCAGTTGAGTATTCCTGTGCAGAGTTAGGGTTGCAAATGCCACTGGTAAGCCCATCTTGCTTTGTTTTCATACTAACTTTTGACCTAGCCCTGCAGAGAGAAGTACATATGCATAAGTAGTCATGTCTTTATGTCAGTAGATGGTGTGGCATCATTAGAGGGAGAAAGTCTTGAGACTGTCCTTGAGACAGGGGAGAGGCAGGGCATTCAATGTACTGTATGGTGTGACTGAGTGTTTGTGCTCAACGTCACCCCGTTCAAACCTTTGGCTGTATTCCCAGTTTCGGCTGCTGAGAAAACATTGAACATCTGCACTGATGTAGGGCAGAGTGGGCCAGTTCAGTGACTCTAAGGCACTGGTTGATTATTGTTCTTACTGTGAAATACAGAGAGATGGACACATCAGACAAGAAATATAGCTAAGTCCAGAACCTGTGGTCTCTTACAATACAGGAAGGGGAAAAACAAATGTTTCCTAAACTGTGAGGTGTTTAGCTCCCCCTTTGTGTGTCTATTGATGCTGCACCAAGCAGGTTGCCAGACTCATCTTCAGTATAGACTGTTCACAAAGTCTGCTGCACCTGAGGCAGCAGGACCTGGCTGACAGCCCACAGTTACAGTCAGCACACAGACTGCCTCCAAGGCTGCTTTTTTGGCTGAGGCACTGGGAGAGTGCTCTCTTTGGGGAAGTCTGAACAGTGTGCATACTGTCCAGCTAACAGACACTCAATCTTTTTTTCAGTTGACCATGTGCTTCCAGAACCTGGATCAAGTTTACTGACCTCCTTTGAGAAGTGGCATGAGGCAGCTGATACCAAATCCTGTTGTGATTACTCTCTCCATGTGGACATCACCAGCTGGTACGATGGCATTCGAGAAGAGCTGGAAGTACTGGTGCAAGACAAAGGTTAGTGAGTGAAATGTAGAAGTGTTTTTTGGTTTTATTGAAATATCATATGGAGGTGAAATTTTGAAGTATTTTATTTTAATGAATACATAGGCACTGATGTCACTGATGTCATAGGCACTGAAGAGCATGCTGTCCAATGCTCTTCACTATCTTGAACTTCTATTTTCACTTGCTGCTGTGTAAAATGGACCTGAAACTTTGTGCTTCTATATGACTTTGTCCAGTATAGGCATGGAAGATTAAGATGTGTATGTTGTCATACAGAAATGTATTACTTTATCCTTGCTTGTATATGTGGAAATAGGCTCAGACATTGCATAGGAAGGTTTTTCAAAGGTAAAACTCAGAGATCAGCATTTAGGATAATCAGCCCAGTCACCTTAGAACCTCTGTTTAATGAATGAAGAAAATGAAACATTTCAAGGTAGCAGTTCAGGTTTTAAGTAGACTGGAATGTTTGATTCAGGTGCCTCGAATTAAATCCAAATATGAAGAGCACATGGGTCTGTGAAGATATCACTACAGGCTAGATCTCATTTCTCAGCAATGACTTGGGATAATTTACTTGCTGAGGCTCCATTTTTTAAATAAAACATGTCTGTATTTTTAAAACAGATTCCAGTTATTAGAAAAAAGAGATGCTAAAGTTAGGTTCTTAATATTGAAAAAATGCCCTGATTTTCTCAAGTGCTTCTCTCCAGTGGCTTTCCCTGAAGTTACTAGAAGATGCTTTGTTTCAACACTTGCAAAAAAAAGGTCACTTATTTAGGAATCTAAGACACTTTTATGGGTTTGACTGTGTT
The DNA here is from genome assembly GCA_013397055.1 of Pachycephala philippinensis. Classification (NCBI taxonomy): domain Eukaryota; kingdom Metazoa; phylum Chordata; class Aves; order Passeriformes; genus Pachycephala; species Pachycephala philippinensis. The sequence goes on along the minus strand of VWZT01001915.1, from coordinate 6,299 downwards.
CAATTAGCAGGCCTACTATTATGTGAGATGCCATAGGTTACCCTACCTGAACTCCAGCTACCACTTCAGAATAGCACAGATGAAACCTCTCCTAAATGCATTTCCACACATGCAGGCTCAACATGGCAGTCTCATGTATGGAGGGCATCTTGGTGGCACCAGATACCTCTGTGTGGGCAATGGGATCTAGCCTTCAGAACATTCTAGCTTAGATCTTGTTCCTTAAAATTGTGCCTAACAGCATGTATTTTCTTTCCAGAATCATATATTTTCACGTATTTTTCACTTTATAATTTCCTTGAAAAAATATGGATATTAATTAGGGAATATTTTCTGAAATGGTGTGCTGTTTCCATGGGCAAATCAGAATGACTCTTCTGTTGGGAAACCTAAGTGCTATGTGTATGCAGCATCCTTTGTAATGTGTAGTTCTGGTGATGACTTAGATGTGAAAGGTTCTCTTTATGGAAAAAGTTACTATCAAAGTAGGAAAAAAGAGCAAAATGCTATTTTTGAGTGAACAGTTGTTTGCTGAGATGCCATGGAGGTGCAGTCACCTGGGGGAGTTTATTCCATGTCACAGGATGCTACCAGTACATGTGGTGTATAACCAGATTTTAGGCAACAAAACACTTCCATCAGCAAGACTGCACATAATTAGAGAAACTGCAGCTGGTCTTACATAGGTCTCTAGTATAGGTGATTTTTACAAGGTGATGACATCTGTCAACACAGGTTGTGCCAAATCCGTGCTGTTTCCCTGCTATCAGCATTAACATGAATCTGCTGCTGTGCATTAGCTGACTGTACTCTCAGACAAGTACACTGTGCCTTGTTTCAAAGGTTGGATTTATTTTCCAGAGCTCCTGTACCACAGATGGCTCAGCACTCCCAAATTTGCCTGAGGGTTTACATTAAAAGCCTGATGCAGACAGTTAGGTTAATAGTTTTCTCCAACTATTGAAATGTGAGTTTTCTGTTTAAATCTGCCCTGCCTCTGAGTCATCAGGGGAAGCAGAAATCTGTTCATTGGTTCCTGAACTGAGATGTATCATGGAGCCTTGGTGGCCTCTTCAGTGGTGAGAGCATTAGGAGGTCACCTTTGTTCTCATGCCTGTCTCAGGCAGGCAGTGTGAGTTACTCTCACGTGTTAGGAGATGCAAGGTAAGGGTGAGTATGAAAGCACAAGCACAATAGGAAATAATTCAGCATGGCAAGGGCTTTCAAATTAATGGGTAATATTTCCTGATAATTGGAAACATTTGAGCCAGCTGGTGCAAATAGACTTGATGTCAGTGGAGTGACCCCGGTTTTCATCAGCTGGGAATCTGGATTGAATTGGTTCTCGGCTGATTGGGGGTGAGTTAGCTGAGTGACAGGGCTCAGCTCATTGTGTTTCAGTGCTACATGTGCCTAATGCAATCAGCATGAGTAACAGGGGAGCTCACAGAGTGGCTGTTGAGGTGCCTTGTCATGAGGTATAATTGAACAATTAATCAGTTTTAAATCAATACAAAGCTAATTTAAGGAGACACAGGCTTTGGAAGGGCCTGGAGATTTTGTAGAGCCAAATATTGATTATAAACACTCAGGCTTGTAGCATTTCAGCTGCTATTTTGGGATTGGGCTTCTTCAGTATATGCAAAGGAACAAGAGCCTGAAATTGCTGACAGGGGCCTCACTGGTTCCTTTGACTTTGTCACTGTTCAAAAAAACCTGTAGTCCTGCCCAAAGTTTGGAGAGGATTCTGTTGAGTACCCCTGGTGTGAGAGCAAGTAGGACATTAACAAGAATGTAGTGTATAACAGATGTTATGCATTAAGGTCAATAGGCCAAGGACCAGGGCTTTTGAAAAGCTGCATAATTCCAATGAGTAGGTCAAGGAACCAGGCCAGGGCAAGGAGTCTAATCTTGGATACCTGTGTATGTAAATTTGTATTACTTATCTTGGTATCTGGTATAGGTGCTCTCTCTGCAAGGCAGGGTTGTTCACACCATCTCTCCTATTAGCTGTACAGGCAGCCCCTGAAATGCTCTTCTACTGTGTGTGTGTGTCTGGTGGCTGTTGAGGGTGTGAATATGTGTTTACATTGGAGAACTCTGCTTCTGCACTGTGGTAAGGACCAGGCTCAAGATCCTATGGCAGGATCCCTACTGGGATCCCTTCTACTCCCATTAATTTCAGGGAGAACGTTAAACAGAGTGAGAGCAAAACTCAGTCATTTTCTCAAGGTCAGAAGAGGGCCTATAAGAAAATACAAAGGCAATAAAAGAGAAAGGATGAAAATACATATTACTTGGGTCAGTGTATGTCTTCGAACCATAGTACTCAGAGAAAGCTGCCTTACCTCCTGCAGGACTGTGATTAAATGAATCACCTTTGGCTAGACCCTCGTGGATGAGGGAGAGCAGTAGGTAACCCAGCTCTTGGCTCACAGCGAAATGTGTACGAGGGGTCAGTCCTGTGCCATGGCTGAGGCCAGCTGGCGTGGCTCGGACGAGGCCTAACACATCCTCATTGCTCTGTGTTCACGGGCAGCCCCACAGAAGGGTGGCTCCTGGGGGCAGCTGACATCTGTCCCACATGGGATGGGTTCATGGAGAGAAAACGGAGCTCTCCCCTAGGCAGGTAGGATGGATGTGCTGGGTGCTGCTGTGAGCAGCCAGAGGGAGACGGGGCTGAGGGCGTGAGGCTGCAAACATTGGCCCCCAGGGAAGGCCCAGTCAAGCTTAGGCTTTAGAATAAGAATATCCTGAGTACTTTGAAACTGTAATGAGGAATAAATGGAGGGATTACAGCTAGTAAAGGCCATATGTGTTTTCTGAGAACCTGATAAACAGGAAAATAGGAAGAAAGGATGGGTTTACAGGCTGACAGGGCTCCACCTTTCAGGCTGGATTTGCTTGGTGTGGAAGTCAGCAAGGAGGGGCCAGCTTCTGCTTTGTGTATCTCTCTGAGCTGCCTGGATTTAGCAGGAAGACATAATACCAGGGATCATTTCAACGTTTTATCCTGCATGGATCCTGGGATATTTTAATCCTGTAATTGTGAATAAACAAATTCTATGTGTGTGTGAGCAGTCATACCCTCTGCCTGAGGATGTATTTGCTCATTCTAGACTCACGAAGGAGTTATATCTTCATCAGAGAGCCTTATTCATTTTGTGTAGACAACATGAATAACATGAACAGATCTCTTTCTTTTTCTTCTTGCCCCAGGAAGCAGAGTTTTCATCACAGCCGTTTTGAAATGTGCAGCATACACAGCTCAGATAGCTTAGAATTTACTTTTCTTTAAAGCTAGAAAACTACAATATTGGTCCCTGGACCAGACTGGGGATCTTGTCTGTGGACTAAAGAGTAAGGCAAATAAATAAACTATTATGAATTCAAATGTACAGAGATTATGAACATAAGACATTTGTAATTCTCATTCTGTAAGAATACACAGCTGTATAAATAACCAAATCTTTGAAATAAATAGCGATGCTTAGGGATTTTAATTCAGGGGGTTCTTGACAACTGGCACTCAACACTAGCGTTTCTTATGGGTTTCTGAAATTTGAAACTGTCATCTTCCTTGGTTTTTTATGACTGCCAGCATAAATCCTTCCATCTTTGGAAGGCAGAAGGAGAGGTGGGGTGAGCTGCCTATAAAACTGGTTTCAGGCTTTGTTTCCACTCCTTCCCAGTGTCTACCATCAGCTAAGCTGGGCGCTTTGGAGTGTAAGGTCAAGAAAAAGCAAGTCTGTATGCACATTCAGATACACAGTTCCTACATCTTCTCAGCACTTCGGGGGAACCTAACTAGGAGTTTTATCTACCAAAATGCACAGTTTAGATCAAGCTGAAATGTTTTCCTGATTAGCTAAGGAAACCTAAAAAGAAAAACAGTGAGTCACAGAACCTTACACAAGGATTTTTAAACTTCACAAAGTTTACATGCTTGCTTCAGCCACCATTGGTTGGCTACAAGCAATCCTGTTTGCAGTGGTGGCTGGGTTACTCCAGGGATGAACACAGGCTACACACAGCATCCAACGAATTGCGCCAGAGAAGAGAGCATCCAGGCTTCTAATCCTAGCTGCTGTAATGCAGCTGTGAAACCATGCTCGATTTTTGGCAATTGCTGGTGAAAAGCCTAGTCCAGACATACTCTATTACTTACTTTTCCTGAATTTTTTGTTTAAATACAGTTTAAGAATACACTTACATGGCAACACCTTTGAATTTTGTCTTGGAACAGGTGTGAACTCTTTTCAAGTCTACATGGCGTACAAAGATCTCTACCAAATGTCCGACAGCCAGGTATTGCTCTGAATGCTTTTCATTGCTGTAATCTGTCCTCTCTTTGCTCATCTCCCAACACTTGAGGAGTTGCTGAGGTTGAATCCCAGAGAAACATTCTCACTGGCCTGATTGGCAATGGGAGAAATGTGCAGTGGTGGTCTACTCTCTGGAGGGTCAGTGCTGAGCTGTGTAGAACACCTGCATGTGTTTCTTCAAGTGTATGACATTCCCCTTCTGTAGAGATCTTCTGGTGTGTCCCAGCATTGCAGCCACTCAGCTCTGCTCAGGATTTCCCTCATTTTATTTTGTAGTACCTTTCAAGAACTGTAGGTCAGAGAGGGAGAAAAAGATGAAGCACTTGAGGCAGTGGCAGTTCTGAGGTTTCAAGAGTTTCTTGGTTGCTGTAATCAGCTAAATGGAGTTGCTCTTTGGGGGAGGTGGCCTTTTCTCATTAGGGCTGGAGATAACAATGAGCTTGTTTGTCCAGAGCTCATTACAGATTCCAGACTCTTCAGCTTTCCCATTCATACATATCAGGCCACTGTAAATGGACAATGGCATCTGTTAGTAATAATAATGTTTGCTTATTCAGTTGAGAAAATGTTTCTTTCTTACTTATTCCCAGAGCTGCAGCTCTTGGTCTCTTAAATAACTCTGGTTGCACCTCCAGTACATGTGGTTTTAATTGGAATTTTAAACATAGTAATTTATAAATATTCTCTGAAAGGCATTGCCTGTTAAATTCAACTCCCTGTTGGAATTGCCAAGAAGAATACATCAAAATGTTTAATGTGTGGCTGGACTAATGGTTGTTACCTTGTTTAAATGTCCATGTTGCAAGCTGTGTATTGCAGCCCATTCAATGCTGCCTGAAGTGCCCTAGTGCAAAAGTAGACACTGAAAAACCTATGTCTTCAATACTTAATCTGTGTTTTAAAACTGGGCTCCCATGTTACTGAAGCCTGGTTTAAAAAAGGGACACATAAACGAAATACCTTTTGGAAAGGAAATTGTATTTCAGTAGATGTGTGCTCAGAAATTACCAGTAAAAGCAACAGGATCAACTATTGCCCTTCTTTATGAATGGGTGTTGAATCTTAGAAAGCAATTGAAAAACCAAGGATGCTCTAGGGAAAATACTGTAACTCTTAATTGCAGAATTAAAGACGTTGGTGAAAGCTCAACGACTGCTCTAAGAAGATGGTGCAAAATGCCTGCACTTCAGAAAAGAGATGTTCTAGCCATACTAAAAGTGTCTGTAGTACATAGCAGTAATTCTATTTTACATTTGCTAAAACTACAGAAAAGAGGGTCACTAAACGTAGGCCTGCGTGGGAGGGCATGGTGAGGTGGCCCTGCAGTGCAGGGGCTGGGGCAAGCTCTGTGTCCCAGGGAAATCCAGCCCTGCTTGGGGCTGTCGACCCTGTCTTGGTGCAGCTGGTGTGTGCAGGGGTGGGAAAGTCAACACAAATCAGTGAAGCTCAGGTTCTGTGTAGAAAGGAGATCATTGGCTATTCACCAATATAATTACCAGCATAGAAGGTACAAAACCGAGGTGAATAGAGAGGTCTGAGTGTTGAGTAATGTGTTTTCCTTATTCAGTAGTGTTTCCTTCTTTGTACTTACCTGCAGCTTTATGAAGCCTTTACCTTTCTAAAGAGTCTTGGGGCTGTTATCCTGGTCCATGCTGAAAATGGAGACTTGATAGCTCAGGTGAGTGAACCATCATTTTTGCTTCACTTTGTGAGGTGATAGATACAAGAGAGGAGAAGTAAAATAGGCCAGTCAGAGAACGGATAGGAAGAAAGGAACTCTCTGGAAAGAGCCTTCATTGAGCCTGATGCCCTGCACACTGCTGGTGTAAAGCCTGGGAAGAGAGAATGGAGGCCCTTTTGCATTAACTGGCAGAGCATCCTTGAGGTAGGGCAATGATCCAGACAGCTCCTTGCCTTGGCAGTAGATGAGAACTAGATAAGGGGGGCAGAAGGAAGCAAGAAGATTTCTTCTGA
>VWZT01001906.1:349-34584 GCA_013397055.1 Pachycephala philippinensis | reverse complement strand
AGAATATTTCATTCTTCAAATTTAAATTATAAGAAATAATGGATGACTTACAGTGCCTGAACGGTTTATGTCATACTGCTTACAAATAAGGTCTGTGGGATTTGGAAAACTCTGACCTACAAATAAAAGTAGCTTTTTTAAAAAATGAGGGAAATCTTTGTAAAATGTTTATAAACACGGGAATTCAAGTAAATGGTATGGAACAATAATTCTCTTTTTTTCCAAATTATATTTTAGAATATACCAATTTGTTTCATATTTGATTATGCTCATGCATAAAAATAAACCTATTAAGATTTGTAAAAGGGATCAGTCTCTGTTTATAGCATGTTTTTTATTCTTCTCATATTAACAAGAGTATCTAATATTTTTATCTTAACTAGCTCTTAGAAAACTGTAACCGCTTCATGAAGACTTTCTTTATTTTCTCAAAATTGCATGTATTGTGTAGATGTCCTTTTGGGATTTAATGATCATTATGAAGAGTCAGGACATATGGCACTTAATTTTTACTGTGAGTACTGACCTAATTTCCCCTTATTAAGAACTCCTTATCAGATTGAGATGCAGTCTAACCCCAACACTGAAAAACACCTGTAAGATGATTTGGAGTCATATTACTAATAAAACAGCAGACAAAGATTTCCTCCCTAGAAAATTAGCATTTCCATCCGTCTCTGAATGAAACGACAGGAGGTAACTCCTCTGCATATCAGATATGCCAAACACAAAAATCCTATTGCAGTAAAACTAGAGAGTCACCACTGGGCTAATTGAATCAGAGTTGATATGATGGTAAGAGATAAAAACACATTAAACAAATTAGGACATTTTACAATACACAATATGATTTAAAATTCACATTTCCCCAACAGAAGATGATCCATGATGCCTAAATATGGATGGTATATTACCAGCAAAGTTTTAGATTTCAAAGTGTAATTAAATTAAAAGGAAACTGCTTTAGACCAAATTATGAAAAAAAACCACCAAACTTTAAAACCTTATGCATCTTTCATGTCCCTTTTCTTTCAACTTTTTAAAATTTTTATTATTAAATCAATCTAAAGAATAAAAAAAAGATAAATTTAGCCTACACTTCTGGAAAATTACAATTTTTCTGATCATCGAAGGCTGAAATTTCCACCCCATTTTCCCTTACTCTTGCACTAACTAATCCTTTTTTTTTTCCTCATGTTTGCATCAGAATATACCTATATTTTATAGATTATATCTCTCTTCTTTTCTTTCCAGTACTAACACATTTTCTGTTGTTTGGCTTTTGGTGTTCTGGTCCAGACTGGCCTTTAAAAAACTCATATCGTGCAGTTTAAGGTCCCCAGCCATCTGCTACACTGAGTCTTCTGAGCAAACCCATGATACATGGAAAATGCAAGCACACAGAAGATGGCTCTTTCTGGTGATAGAGAGGAACATCTGAAAAGAATTTTAAAAATAAAGATTCCATTCCCATCATTCAAGAAGCCCAATGTGCCTTTGGATCATCATAGTTTTGACTGTTTAATTTCAAAGTGAGAACCATCACTGGAAGACAGACAATGTGTCAGCAGGAGCCTAATTATAGGGAATTGTAGGAAATATCTTGAAACATCTACAATATTCACACAGGCTGTCCTCAGTTTCATTGTCTCAGCACACTGGTATTTCCTTTTGGTAGTCAGCCCTGCACAGATTACAAAAGCGAGTACAAAACGGGAAATTATTTGGCTCATAATTGTGTTTCTCTGAAAGCATCAGACTAGAGATATCTGGTTCCTTTTTAGAGGTTAAATTTTAGGTGCCCTTTCTCTTCTGCTTGGGGTTTGGCTGTGTGTGGTAGGATGGTTTTTTTTCTTTTTCTTCTAAGCAAACACATTTCATACTATATATGCACTAATTGCTGAAGAATTAGGATGCAAAAACTACTGGGAATTAGACTTATTTATAGTTTCAGATAGTTGATGCATCCTGTTTTTAATATGCATCCGAGAAATCCAGAAATAGACTACAGTTTCACAAATATCTTCACGTTTCGTTCTGTGCTTAAAAGTCAGCAAAGACTAAGGCAGAATTCTGACTTCTTTATTTCTTATGTTGCAGGTTGCTTATATATGTTAGCAGGCTGAGGTAGCTAGAGAACAAATAAACTTATATTCCTAAAAAGCAAACTCAAGGACAAAAAGATATGATAAAAAAACAATAAAATGTTTCTTGGATGTAAAAAGCATAATAGAGTTTATTTTCAGAGTTAAGAACATCAATTGATGAAATAATAAACACAGCCACCAAAGTGAGTGATTGCCTTCCCTTGTGTCTACTTCTATCAGGAATAGTAAAATTAGAAAAATCAAAAAAAACCAAAAATAATCTTTTGATGATAAGATACCATATGTTAGGTGGCAAGAGTAATTGTAATCAGCATTTGTTTTGTGCTTATCTTTACATGAATTAAAGGACAATAAGAAACAATAAATAAAAGAACCGTTCTGAAATGGGTGATTACATGATAACAGGCATCAATGGAAAATACTTATCCTTCTAGGACTTTTTCCCAAGTTCTATTCTCATGATATTACAGTTTCCAGTTCTGTGCCTGCTGGTGCAGTTTTAGTCTAGTTAATAGAAGAATTCAGTTCATTCAACGATGTACGGCACAGTTGATATACATTTTATTTGCTCCATGTTTGTTCAACAATGCAAAGGAGTAGAGCAATGATCCAGGAGAGAAAGCAACTAAAAGAAGGCTGATATCACTAATATCTCCAGTATGGCCTAGATCAGAGTTCAAAACTTCTCAGGAAACAAATTTTTGGAAGTTAATGATACATCACATGAGATCTCTTGGCAAGCTGCCTGAGGCACTCAGCTTGTAAGCTGAGAAGCCCTGTTTCAAACAGCAGTCCATTTCCTAAAAGAAATGTACATTCATGGAGCCTAAAGCTTTGCATCATCTCCGAACCTGATGACTCTCAGCTGTCATATCTGCCAACCCACTTACAGCTTGGTCACACACAGTGGAGTTTATCCACACTTACAAATTTTTATGCTGAGAAGTATAGGTGTCAGGACTGTGTCAAGACTCCGTGTCAATCTGCCATGTCTCTTTTTAATTTTTCTCATGTTTAATAAAGTTTAGACTGTCCTGCAGCACATGAAAAACAGGTATGTATCAGCAGAAGAAAAGGAAGATGTTCAGAACTAACAATGCGGCAGATTAAATCCTACTATTTTCCTCTAGTTAGATGGTGTAGTTTCTATTATGGCCATCCAAGAAGCAGAAAACTAAATAAAAATGTAACCCATATATAATTCCTTTTTCTCATGCATTTTATTCTGGCATTGGAATCTCAGGTCATATAGTCAGAATATTTTTACAATCTCCTTATCTGAGCAGATTGGTCAAAAAGTGTTTTAATGCAACTATGTATGCATTTTGAAGAAAATGGCACATTGTGAACACACTGTAATATTTTCTATCACTTTAAATAAAAAGCAGTACAAGCAAAAAGTGGCATATATGTGTTTCCTTGTTGCTACACACATCCAAAAACACACACTCACAGAGGACACAAGCACCTGAGAAACAGCAAGGAAACAGTGTCAAGTGAAAGGGAAAACAATCAGCTGAGGTTTATTTCCAGGCAAAACAACACATAGAAGGATAAAACTCAACTAAACCAACAAATAAAAAACTCGAGCTAAGATAGATGACAAGAAAAACAGATTTCCCACATCCTCGCGTCCCCCAATTCTTTCTAAGGACCTTGAGTACAGAAGTAAGGACAGAAGCAAGTATGTGCAAATTGGCTGAATATTGCTGATCTGATCCACCTGAACCCAAGAATACAGTCTTTTTACTCTTTATTCATATTTTAGCCTTGCAATGAAGACTAAACTGCATTATAACTAAAAATGGACTAATATAGATTTAGAAACATAGGAAAGAAAAGACTTTTGGAGCACATTGCCTCCTCTATCACCATATAAACCAGCTAGTTGCTTCTATGGTCCTGAAGGTGATACAGAAAAAAAATTTCAGAAATGGTAATAAGTCATGTACAGTTAATCTAAGCTATAATACTACATAATTTTCTTCAACAATTTAAAATAAACCACTAAGTTTAAACTTTGGAATATACCTTCTACGGTATTCAAATTTCAGGATATAAATATGGACCTCTGATCTTAAAACCTTTACTGACTGTCCTTTCTTATGTACTCAGGTGACATTATCATTCTTTTCAGTGGGATAGGGAAAGGACTAAAATATTCTTCTCTCTTATTGACTTCCACTTTTTGTTCTGTGTCAAAGTAAGGCTTCGGGACTGGTCTACCAATGCACAGGAATGTGTTAGGAGCTCAGCACAAGAATTACTGTGTGAAATTATAAGGCTTATGTTATACAAGAGGTCAGACTAAATTATCATAATGGTCCCTTCTGGGTCTTAAAACCCGTGAATAATTGGTGTCTCTATCCTAACGTAGACTGCTACTTCATCTAATCTAGTCATCATCATATTTCCTACAGAGGCTAGCACCTGAGATTTCAGTGGAAATCAAATCCCCTTTCACCCTTTTAATATAACTAGATAATTACATAAGGGAGGAAAAATTTCTTCCCAACTCTTGTAGGCTATCATACTATAAATGAAAGTAAGGTGCTTGTTTCTTTTCTGCTATAAGAATGTTTTATCCCATTAAAAATGTAACATTCTTGAACTTCATATGTAATTAACACATACAGCTGCATCCAGTAACCATTTGGTTGATACTATGGGGCATTTATGAACCAAAACTTAATTGGGAGTTTTGTGATGAAGGAACGTTTTCAGCGGCAAAGCTGCCAAGAGAAGTTCAGCCATAGTTCATACAATCTTTTCAAAAATTCATGTTAGAGTACAGCTGCAAAGAAATGGCAGCCTGAATCTGAAGAAGGGTGTCTTCCCTGGTATGTCACAGGGTCAAGAAATCCTGTACCAAATAAGAATGCACAACTTTGCTGTAAATATTTGTGGTTTTCCTTTTCATACAATCTTTTTACCCAGTGCTGGAATGCTGCCATATCACACCCTCAAGTATATAAAAGCCATGTGCTGAAGTGAATTTCAGCATTTAGAGAAATGCAAAGATAGGAGATACTGTGAGACCCATGACCATACAAGAGGCTAAGAAGAGGAGGTATAAGAGGCTAGGCAGACTTATAAGATGAACTAGCAAATTAGTCAATGAAATAGGGAGAGAATTAGCCATCCAGATGAAGCAAAATCCCAGATGCATCCATTAGCCTTTTTTTCAAGACAAATTCAGGATGAGCAATTAGTTCTGTAAAGTCCTTGGTTCATTCTCTCAATGTGTCTTAACCCTAGGGATTAAAAAATGTAATGAATCTAGCAAGCTTGTTCAAACTGCACAACCACAAACATCAGAGCTGCAGTGCAGCAGTTATTCTTTTTTTCCAGGAGCCTTCTTAAAACACCCTGCTCTGCTCAAACTGCTGCTGCTGCATGATGGAGGGTCCATTCTCTATGGTATAGAAATAACCCATGCCACATGTTCAGTACTAGAAGCTCTGTTTTCATTATTCTTTGCTTTTCTGTTTCTCATAACACAGTACTATTCAGAGCAACGATGTTTTCCTTACATCTAGAACACAAACTTTTAATAGAAAAGAAGCTGCTGCTGGCACTTCCCTACCATTTCCACTGTATCCACTGAAAAATCTGTGATCTGGAAACCACAACTAAACACAGCTATCAGGTGTCAGGAAATGTAATTGGACTGACACCTGCACACAAAAGGGACTGGAAGGTAGGGATGAGATGGGGGCAGCCATCTGGACAGGGAGAGCCATTTCAATCTTTGTATGAAAGCTTGTGACACTAAGTCATAATAACAGTTCCTCAATTCATAAAGTCTGGTGACTTCTCCTTCCTAAAGCACATGTTTATAATTACCACAAAGAAAGCATTTCACTTCTACAGAATCTGCAGAACCACACCAGGAACCAGCTCTGAGAATTCACAGGGCGACAGGTTCCTGTAACACATTTCTATTGCTCTCTGAGCACCTCCAAATGCAGGGTAACCACTCGTTTCCTCTGTAGGAACATGGTGATTACAAAAAAAAAAAATAAAGAGACTATCACAGGAAAACATAAATTTAAAACTACTGTCATTAACCTTCAATAATATATACATTTTTTCTAACTCCAACATGGGCTTGTACTGTTCAACTATTTTTTTTTTCCAAAATGTTTCTGAAACCAATCACTTATTTCTGTAAAATATCTCATTTTCTCCAAAAATCTACTGAGAGGTGTGGAATAGCTGCAATGTAAATAGACAGACTTAACCTCTCTTTTTTTCCTTTACAATACAAATAAAACTTGGATTACGTATCTTCAAAGTATGTAGTGTGTGTGTGTGTGTGTGTGTGTGTGTGTGTGTATTTTTTCTATCTGATACATATTGTAATAGCAGCTTAAGGTCTTTCTTAGAATACTGCAACCGCTGATTGTGAGTTATCATCATTATGTATTTTGAAAAAAATGTAAGTTAAAGCACAAGTGTTTTCTCTGTATACACATGTATGGAAATCTATAGATTCACACACATATACTGTCACAGAGATGAAATGCATATTTCCATAATCTCCTTAACAGATCCCTGAAGGAAGTGAACATATTTAAAGGTAGTTAACGGTCATTAATACAGTTTGGATATTGATAAATTTGTGTATTTTAGTGTGAAAAGCTGCCTACCAGTATGCCAGGAGACATAAGATAAAAGCATCTATTGTTTCCAATGTCAAGACTAGCAATTCTGTATTCCAATACACCCAAACTGAACCAGACCACTTCACTGCAAAGCACCTTCAAATTTATCCCCTTTAACAAGTGTGTACAATGAGTCATTGACCTGATCATCTTAGAAAACCATATGTGCTAATGGAGAAAAAAAGACTGGGATTTAACTGGGGAAGTGAGAGAGATGGCCAAGAAAGCACAGCTGCATGAAATATGTAATAAGGAGCCTTAGTCTCTTCTAGAAACCACAGAATCAGTGTGGTTTCTTTCTGCCTTCAGCCCAGAGTTCTGGGAGAGCTGCCAAAAGCAAAAAGAACTGTGGGATGCTAGTGAGGCTGGCTGGAAAGGAGGAAGATATTTTATTAAAATAAAATGTTTGGGGTTTTTTTTTTCTGAAAGGGGAAGCAGCAGAACACATAACCTGCTGGTAGGGTCATCAGATGATGAAGGAAATTTCTTGGGCCTAAAGCACCTCTCCTCCCAGATGGAAACTGGGGAAAAGATCCCATTTCCTCCCAAGTAAACAATGGTCAGGATTGTTGATTTTCTGTTCTCTGTCCTGGAACCAGGATTTGGCAAAAAATAACTTTGGAGAGGAAAAGCTTCGGATAAGGGTCTGGAATGAAGATAGCCAGTTAGTGGAAGAAGTAGTTTTGGCAAATGAACAGGAATGAGCTGAATTTGTGGTGAACAGCTACATCAATACTGACCATGAGGACTTGGATGTGGTGTGTGACCTCCTGAGTGCTGAGTGAGGGGGGCACTGCTCAGACTATGCCACCCATGTTGGAGGTAGCAAACTTCTGCACGCAAAAGGAGTTATGAGCAACGAATTTGATGATTAAAAGCTCAGAGTGGCTGAGGCTCCAAAAACAAGCAGAACAAAATCTACATAACTAAATTAATCACCAGAAGACAGGTGATTATTTCAAGTGGAGGAAAACAAGCCGTGGTTTCATTCAGCAAGAGGAAGGGCAGAGTGCTTGAAACAAATTGAGCAAGATGAAGACCGTAAGACTGCTGCAGCTTCTACTTCACTTGTCTTCCCAAACAGCAAACTATGGGAATAAACCATACTTCCACTCTCAGCAGAGATATTTGTGCACTCCTGGAATGAGGATCTGGCAGAAAGTATGACACTAAAGCAACAATGGAAAATAAAAGCTATTAAGCAGTCATGCTGTTATGTCTATTAAAGATGTTATTAGATTCTAGAAGATGATTTAGAGAACAGGGTAAATGTTAATTTACTTTATATCTTTTGTATATAGGGAGAGAGAAGGGTCTCTTTTTGTATTTTTTATTTCATTCCTTACTCCCAAGCCAGTGGCTGAATCACAGCTCTGTAAGAAATTGTGCAGCACTGTAAGATTGAATCTGCAAACTCTATTCCAGAAACACTTAGTATGTGCATAAATCAATTTTTCTCTTAAAAACAACCTTCTATGCTTCACCTGCAGGAGTTACATTTAAATAAATTCTTCAGAGAGGAATTTCAGGAAGAATTCAGCTGCTAATAAATAAAAGAAATATTTTTAAATAAACAGTAATGAAAAGTACATTCTATTGACTAATACTGTATAAACCATAGGTAGTCTTTGAAGAAAAAGAAATAATTTTTACATAATAATTTTTAAATAAGCATACCTGAAATAAGCACCAGAATTCAGATTTTTAAAGTGTAGACATTGGAGGTGTGTAGTAGGCAAAAAAGATCTATTAAATGTAAAGAGATAACTCTGATTTAAAATAACAGGAAAGGAAAGTAGTAGCTGTCCAATTACACCTGATACCAAAAATGCCCATAAGAAGTTTTCTTCATTCATAGTTTGTAGGAGTTGTACCACAATGCAAGCACCACTTCGAGCAAAAGTGCAGGCAGGGGGACAGAAGGGGAAAGGGAACTGCAGGTGACCCTGAACAGATGTTTTTTAGTAGTCATATTGGCTAAATTAATAATTTTAAAGTATTCCTTAAAAAAATTAAAAACTTTCTTAGTAGTAATTTCTGCCACTAACCTCAATTATTTATTTCCAACTGGATAACAAGTGGCAGTGTTCTTATCTTTACTTAATTAGCTTCAATTTCTAAGGTTAAACTCCTGCTTAAGATTAAAAAGGCCATGGTAAGCCACATGCCATCTGTAAATAAGATGAGTCTGTTGTGAAAGGTTCATATGCAAATGCATATTGTTGATGACTAAGACAACTATGAGTAATCAGGGCTGTAAATCTGTCATTGTGACATACAAGAAATGCTTAGCTCCACACTTAGGACAAGGGCAAATATGAAAGTAGAAAACTTGTAGGTGACTATTGCAAAGAAAACAATCAAATAATTCCACACACTAATTAGAGAGCTCTGTTTAGTTTAGCAGAGTTAAACCCTGCATCTGAAAATTACCAACGCCAATTCATTGAAGATACAAAAAAATTCTGTGATAAATCATTTGTCTGTTGAGAATCACTGTCAAAATTGATACTGCTAGACAATTATCTCTTCAGAAAAAGCAAGCATTTCAGTTGCACAGATTGGGAAAGTTATTTTGTATCTGAAAATCTTTGCAAATGAAAGGAGTGAATTTGATATGATGACGTTCTTAAAACCTTTCTATTTATGATACATGCACACCTGGGCTGGGGGAATTTTGCTGTGTGCTCCACTTTTGTGCTTGAGATAACTGCTATCTACTTCTGCCAATCCTACTAGACTCATTTGACTTTTATTAGAGTTTCTGCAATATAGATAGAGCTAAGTAGGGGTAACAGGAAAGGCCAGCTCTGGCCTTGTATGTGTCACAGAGCTGCATCTATACACTTACATAAAGTCATTTTCAGTGGCTGGATGAAACACACAGTGTATCCTCTGTTAAAGGCAGTAAAGAAAGTTGAGATTTCTGCAGAGTGAAAATCTGTTTCTCTCCAGCAGGCTGGTATATTTTACTATACGACTTCAACAAAAAAAAATGTTACTATTTTGTTTATCATGAAAGCAGTAAAAATCATAGCACTAATAGGCACTGAATCAAAGAGTTAAAGCTGAAGTTCTATGACACCAAAAGAATTACCTGTAGTAAGGTATATCACCAAGAAAGGCAGGATTATTGGGATCTAATAAAATGTTTTGATGTGAACCTACCTCTTGTCCCTACATCCTTTGAGGGTATTCTTCAGTATTCTCTTATGGCCCAGCATCTTTCAGCTTCTTCCCAAGTTCACATGGGACTTCTTGCTGCCCATCCAAAGGCAATACAAATATCAGACAGAGGCAATACAAATACTTACAAAATAACAAATGAGCAAAGATATTTATTAAAACAATCCATTCTCCTATTTGTTGCACACGGTCTACACACATACGAGAAGAAACAACTATGGAGTAAATACTGAAATCTACATGTTGAAGACTGTCTCACACCTCAAGTAATTTTACTGATTCAGTGTGACCAAAGGTCCCAGTCTCAAAACAGGTTTTGCTACTGCTATCTCACATAGTCACTTTTATCAAAAACTTGGGTGACAGTGTGCTCATACTGTTCTTTTTTCTAAACTATTGAATCTGTTCATAATTCTGCAAGCAAAATGTATGAAGCAGCTATTAGTCATTTTGCATTTGCAGTTTTGTTGAGGCAAGGGAGAAGTGTCCATCAAGCATTCACAAGCATTCCAGCTTTTGATTTACATGAGAAGAGAAACGGATATATCTGATCTTTCAATTAAAACTACAACCCGATTTGAATACCACAGGTCACTCACATTATTGTCTAAAATTCCAGGATTGGTATTCACATTGAGGAGCATACGCAGAAAGACTTGCCATTGAAATATAGTGAATAAATACTTCTGCAGTGACCCAGTTTTGACTGTCTCTGATGATTCAGTACATTCATGGGTAGGTAGAGAAAAAGAAATAGGTCAAAGTCAGAGGAGGTTTGTTCCCAGGAAAGACTCCTGCATGGACAAGGGAGCATGAATTTCTTCAGACCAAGCAGGCATATGAGATTTCCACCATACTGACCATCTAAATTAATCAAATTATAATTTTTCTGCCTGTTTCTAAAAGCAGTGGCATTGTAGGCTGATCTCTGAGGAAAATCATACCAAATTATCTCAGACCTGACAGTTCAACAATCAGGTCTTCCTGCCTCTGCACATCTGTCTGAGAAAGGTACTTCATTCTCACCAAATGTTATCTTAGCCTGTCCTGAGACTCTGAGTGTACTTAAGTGATACCAGTGTTTACAGTGCAGTTGCATCCCTAAGACAGCTGCAGAAGAGTGATACGACAGATCAAAGCTCTGTGGAAGTTTTCAGGTAATCCTAATCAGAGCCTATTATAAGAAACACAATCCTGTCTGACACATGGAGCAAATGACCTGCAAATGAAGCTGCCTCACAAACTATATAGACACTTCTCTGTTTTCCACACAACTTTTGCTTCAGAAAATTTAGGTCAAATAGCATTTCAATTTTTTTTTTCTAGCAGATTAAATTGGGTCATGTTCCTAGAGAAGTGGGTCATTTTTCCCTGTAAATAAACAGTTTCATGCCTGCATATCCTTAGTTCAAAGGCTCTATTGTTTGTACTCAAAACTGCACAATTCTTTTGCTTAGCCAAGAGGCAGTGATTTTTTTTTATATTTTCTTTTCCAAAGGGCAGTCTTTAGCCTAACCCAGTAAGACACATGATTTTTCTCAGTACATGACAGTGAAGAGTCTCTTTTCTGCCTTCCCATCAAAACACTGACTGGGGACAAAATTCTTAGCCAGTATTGATTGATTTGCTCCAGTGACTTCAACAGAGCTGTTCTGGTTTATATCATGTGGGAATCCATGCTAAAAAAGATCACTGTCCAGTGCATAAATATAGAAAAGTTATTGCCAATTTTCTAACACACCTCGAAAGATTATTTTCACATCTGTTCAACTGAGAATAAGGACCTTTATGAAGAGAACATGGTGCAATTCCCTAGCTTGAACCTGTAAAGTTCAAGCCAGATGATCCAGCAGCTTAGTAAATTTACACAGGATGGTTCAGTTAAATGTTATAGCAAGAAAAAAATGTCAACAATAATATAATCTTCTCTCCCCCCCCCCTTTTTTTTTTTAATTTAGCCTTATCAATGTTGTTATAGTTTATGTCATCATGAATGAAAACATGGAGACCCCTCATACTGCTTTAAGTGAGTTTTCAAAGGATTGCGTAGTGTTCTAATTTCCATAAATACAGACATACATTTAAAGTTCACATATATGAGTATGATGGAAGGTCATTCTTATGCCAGCCATTCCCCAGTCCTTTGTCTGCTGTTTCACAATTTTTTCCCAGTGTTTGATGTCTACAGCAATTTTTTCTCACTGTTTCCCGCTGTTGCTAACCTTTCATTGCATGTCTTACAGAAAACTTGAGGATTTAAACATTCTTCCTTTTTAAATTCACAACTCTCTTGTTCTCAAATTGACATTGCATACATATGCCTAACAAACCTAGAACATCTACTCTCTTTACAAGTTTAATTCCTCTTCACTATTATTTCCATCTTCACTATCAAAAGAGGAATGAGTATATTGGTATTCCAATTTCAGCAAACCTAGGTAAAATAGGCATTTTTAAATTATTGAACAAGGAGTAATGTTTACTAACTTTTCTTGGAAGTGTAGTCCCTCTTTATTGATATTGTTTACTTTTTTATAGTACTCTGTATTACTCTATGTGCTTCAGGAAATACTATATTTGAAGTGCTACAGCAACAGACATAAAAGTTATTCTTACTCTTTAGTTACAAATTTAGTCTAGTTTTAGTATATGATATACCTTCTCTATATCTAACACACAGTTTCAGCCTGCTCTTCTACAGTGTTTGGAACCAAACCTTTGAATAGAGACATACCAACATTTATTGGTTTGAAAAATCCTTTCAATATGACTTAGAATTTCCCAACTTCAGAAGTACTCCATTGACAACTCACCATATTTTCAAGAGATTTGAAAGCTACATACAGTTTCAAGAGATTTGACAGCATTTCTTGACATGCTAAGATTTTGCCATAGGAATCTTGATATCCGTGGTTGTAGGAATAATGAAGAAACTTTTATTGGCAGCAACGTTTTCTAAATTAATTTGAAAAAAAATTTCATCAGCTGCACTGTGTCTTTTCATCAGTTTTACTCTTAAGACATGTGTTCAGTTATATGATGAAGACAATAACTACCACCAATGAAAGTTGCTTTATTCATATCAGTGAGCGAGCTTCTGAAATGCTTCTGAAAAAAAAACCCCAAAACTAAAATTATTGTCAAAAGAACACTGTAGAAGAATAGCAAAATACCAAGTCTAACATTAAAAGAGTAAGTGAATCTGTTTCATGTTGGTTTTATGATACTGATATTAGTCTAGTGATTTTTACTTAATTTACTTATATATTAAAAGGTCACAACTTAAACATAATAGTTTGTGTACATTAGATTGAAGGGGAATTGTTGTTCAAGAGGAACACAACATATCCTGTAGAGACCTTTATCATGCCTCAGATGATCACCCACAAATAAAGACCAGGGCAGCTGTGCTCTCAGCTGAGGTCCTTGAAAAGTGGTTTTCATGACACACATTTGTTTACTTTGAAAAATGGTTCTACAGAATAAAACAGATTTTGTACTTTTTTCTTATTAAGATTGGACCTTCTCATGTCATGGCTAGGTTGAGATGTGTAGATCAAATGTGTGAGAAACAAAGCAGCCAAAAAGCAGAGATCTCATTCCAAAAGGGTGTAAACCAGTATTTTTTATTTGAAAAATGTCAGCCAGCACCAATATGAGAAAAGTAAAGAAACAAAATTCTGTACGTTAAAAAGACAGAGAGGGAAGCTGAGCAGCCCTAATGGATAGCATTGGATTGTTTTCTGAACGTGGGGGTTCTCTGCATATCTTAACTTAAATAACAACTAGTAAATTGAAAAGACATTGGTATGAACATACCAGCTCTTCAACAGGATGCAGTGAAACAGAGTGTGAATAAATGAGAGGAAGGAGATGGAAAAATAAAATGTATGAAAATGAGAATAAAATAATTGGTAAAAATTTTCATCTTTTTTTTTTTTGTTGGTTTGGTTTTTGGGGGTTTTTTGGGGGAGGGGTTGTGTTGGGGGAAGTTGTTTGTTTCTTGGGGGAGGGTTGGTGATTTTTCATTAAGAGATTTGTAAATTCTGGCACTCTCTTCAGAAAGCAGGTAGCTAGAAATGGAAATAAAAGCATAGTAATGGGAGAGAAAAAAGCTAAAAAGAAGGACTTACTTAGAGATACTGATAAAGATTTAAAAATAAGTTCTTGAAATTCTTTTTAAATTGTGGGCAATATATAATAGGAATTAACAGGCATGGGACTAGAAGTGCAAAAAGAAAAGTTATGACTTTGCTCTCCCTTGTGCTTTTAAAACTGGAACAAGCAAGACCATAATCAAAGTAATCTCAGAATACGATAAAAACAAAAGGAAGAAAAATGAGAATCGTGTTAAAAAAACTTATTGAGAAAGCAAGAGAAGTTACTGAAAGAGCAGACCAGGATGAAGCCATGGCCGTGGAACAAAAATTTCAAAAAGTTATTAGTGGAAGAGACAAGAATACTGCTAAAAACATAAGAAATTAAAGGGCTGGTGTAGGAGAGATTTGGTAACTATGTAACTACTTTTCTAATTCTGAAAACACAATGACAATACGGTAATATTTGTGAGGTTTATGTGCATATCAACACAATACAGCCCAGTGTTGACCATGACCACTATTAACCAAAATCAAGTTATTTAAATAATACTAGATCTCTATTTAACAGACTGTCATGAAATTTATTTTAATAGTACTTTTAGTCAACAGTCTTATCATGCTTTTACCAACAGTGTGATCAATATAAGCATTATATCTAGCCTACAATTTCACCCACCACTTCAAAAGCTTCATAAATCATCAACTTTTATAACTTCTTGATTACCTCCTAACGTTCATACAAAACAAGGATAAAAACAAAAATCACCCTCTGATGAAAGCATGCTGAGCACTTGAAAAACTTTTATTAAATGATATACAGTTAGCAACACCCTGTTGGGCCATCGCTGTGTAGTGATGATTATGGAGTGCTCTTTCGCATAAACTGAATAAATCTCATAAATTCTTGATGGAGGTGCTTTAAAATATCATCTATTGACCAACTTTACCCCAGAAACAGAAGAGAATTGATTTACTTTGCCTCTCTGCTAAGAAATTTTATCCATAGCCTGGGGCTTGGGGATTGTACAGCAAACAGATCAATCGCATGTACTTTCAAGGGCTGGAGAAAGCTGTTCACTTCATGTCAGGGTTTCCTGAAAGGTCTGCATCTTGCTACCCAATTTACTGAGGCTTGCCCACAATATGACAAGAAAGGCGGATGAGGGTAACCCATCTTCAACATCAAAGAGAGTTCACATAGGCACGATTAAAGGTAAAATTGTCAGGCCAATTTTTACAGTGAGGTTAGGTCTACAGGAGACATGTAATTGAATTTCAGTTCCACTGGAGCCCCAACTCGCCTTGTCTCTTCCTTGTTCTGCCTTGGCTGTTCCAGAGAGTGTGAAAAGGCAATAGGCCATGCTTCACATGGCCCATGTGATCTCTATCCATCAGACAGACTCCTTGGGAAGTACAGCTACACACAGATTGCAATGTGATGACAAAACAAAAAAAAATAGAGGAGATACCAAGACCAGAAATGCTGTATGTTTCTGTTCCACCTCTAAAAGATTTGCATCATAGATCTCTTTCACAACACTTTCTGAACTTGTACCAGGTACAGGAAATATTTTTGTTTCTCTACAGCCTTCAGAAAACTAAAAATGCCATCAGCTTTTTAACCCACTTGCCTTTAGACCTTAGAGGAAAACCTTTTTTGCCACTTTAATCACTTTTTAGTAATGAAAAAGTGAATTACTCTAGAGCTCTTCACTCCATTATGCCTCTCTCTTTCATACTTTTGTGATGCTGCTTTGCTAACATACTATTAACCGTACTGAAAAAAAAAAAAAAAAAAGCCATGAACAAACACTATTCAAAGTTCTTTATGGAAAGATAACTAAACAAAACCAGGTGAATCCAACTGCAGTAAAGACTTGTATATCTCATCAGTATTGTCCTTGCAATAGCACAATATCTTACATTTGGGTGACATCTCAGGAACACAGAATACCCTTTTGGACTCTATATCTAACAAGGACCATTGGTTTCTTTGGGACTGCAAGTGCATTTGAAATTAATGGATTCGTATATGAGATAAAAGATGGAAGTCATTTAATACCTTACCAAACTGTCTCATAAGCTCTGAGGCAGGCATGGAATTGCCTTCCTTATAATAAAATCCACAAAAGACCAGTAGAAAATCCACTATGTGAGGCAGTTAGAAACACCTTGTTAAATTCCCCTAAAAACAAGGTGCACATTGAAGTCTCTCATGGCTGTTAACTGACCCAGACATGGCATTGCCTATCGACTTGAATCTCCTGTCTCACTTAGCTTGTGATTCCCCTTTGGATCTGATCTTATCACAGAGTGTGGAAATAGACTTGAATTCAGCCTTCCAGGCCTGGAGACACATAGGAACACGATTTTCATAATTACCTTCAATTTTACTGTATGTAGAAACCATTGATCCCACTTGAAGTCGTTACAGAGGTAACACAGCCTGGTGCTATAAGGTGGTTCCTTCACTCAGATACCATTTTTAAATAAAGTGGCATCTCCAATATTATATTTTCTGATTAAGTGTTTTTACATTTACATCTGAAGCATTCTCATTTAAGGAAAACTATCCATATATGCCTTTCTACCAGGCGGTTTAACAGCCAGGAACTTAAAATTCCATTTAAAATATACTGGCAAAGAAAGGAAATCAGCTCCATTTTTATGGACATGTTCCTGAGATGTAACCAAACTAACAATGAGTTTTAAATTTTCTGTACTTCTTGTGCTACGTCTGCTTCTCACCTGGGAATTAATCCCTCTCCTCCATAAATATGCACCAGATGGCTGAGGAGGGCCTTAGGAAGGCCTGAAAGGGCACTCTACAGAAGAGCTGTAGTGTCACACTCAGGAGGCACTGAAGTAGTCTTTTGTGAAACATACTGTCAGCCATTTATCATAGTGCTACACATTCAAGGAAAAAACAGGCAGCTAGAGAAGGAGGGCAGAAAGCATGCTCTTCCAAGGTCACTTCTGCCAAACAGACATCATGCTATTTGCCATGAAAATGCCACACTTCCTTTCCTCCCCTCCTGGTGAGACTTCCCTTTTATTTCCTTAAACATGGGTCTAAGACTAAGGTATATTTCCTCAGCTATTTGTGTATGTCTATGAAAAGTTTCTTTTATCCTTGTAGAGGCCAAAATATCAAGTTTCTAACAGGATCACAGTGAGGGAAGACAGGGTTTCAGATTTAGCAGGAGGTCCAGGCATGTGGGGAGAGTATGAATATATCTGCTGCAGTTTTGTTACTGCTTGCCACAAGCCAGCTCAGTCTTTGTTTTCATTATTTTATACACAGAAGGAACATCAGCACAAAATATCTGTGTGTCTACAATATAGGAGCAAGAAGATTCAAGTTTTCATCTTGTTAAAATGCAGACCAAAGCTGGCTAATTATTTGTAGCTAGGTACAGATGTCAAACCCTGAAAAGATGGCATTTACCAAGGCAAAGTGTAATGGCTAAACTGTTTTTCACTCTCATCATCTGTACAAAGAAAAAAACTCAACAAAATAACAAGGTGTCTTCTTTCCTACTATTAATAAATTAGTTTAAGCCCAGCAAAAATTTTAAGAGTTTTTAATGGAAAAGAGCAAAGCAGAAAGAAATATTAGCATGTTATTCAACAAACAAACAAACAAACAAAACACCAAATCCTACAGTTTCATTTAAAATTTCTCAGTGGCTTCTGAAAAAACCCTACTTTTTGTTTTAATTGTTTCAATAGGAGTCAAGTTCTTTGCAAAATATATTAGGATATTACTTGTTTATAGCACACATCTAATTAATAAAACCGAAAATTATATTTTGTCTGATTACTTTTGTTTTAATACCTGCACCCAGCATGTAATGGTTAAGTCGTTTTCTCTCTTCTTCATACCAGGTGGATCACCATAAGGACAACTGCTCAGACTTCACATTTTTTCAAGGCTGTTCACAGACTTCTGAATACATACAAACTCCTCTAGGTAACAAGGTATCCAAGTACCTCCTACACACTGCTTTGTAAAATACTTCCTTCTTTAACTGAAGGACGAGGGGAGGACTGTTGTGACAAAGAAAAATTGAAAAAACAATAAAAGGCATCTTGAATGATGCTGTGTTTCAGATGTAAGAGGGCTATGGGTCACACTATGTACAGATAAAGTTTTGAATGCTTTGAGCACAGGCCAAAGAGGTTCATATCTGAACTTTGTCAATGCTCAGAAAATTTTGAATTGGTCCATTTTCTTTTAGTGCCTTCATAGGCTCTGTAGGCCACATGACAAATAGGAGGACATCTCTGCATGCTCAAACCTTCCGGAAACAAGCCTAAAGGCAGAAAAGTTAGTTGTCCAGTTGCCCATATAATAACATTTAACTGGGATATTCTTGTTCTTAATGTTTCCTTAACATAAGCTCTCATTCCCCAAATTACTCAGAGTTGGTCGTTTTATCACATAAGCTGTGTTCTTTCAGACTTGCAGATGATGACCTGTAGATGTAGCAAGAAGTGTTTTGATCTGTTGCTCCACTTATCCTTACAGCCTTGTGAGAGTACTAAGGGGAACCCATTATCTCAAAAGGTGGCAGATCAGTGCAGAACTGAAAAAGAACCACTCTGAAACTTGTATCAGATAAATACATGCTTAGTCACAAGAAATTCTTTTAACGTACACACGACATTTGCCTCCTGGATTCATGTTGGGAATAAAGCTGACTAACATTCTCTAAACATCCCAGAAATTCTCTCCAGTTTAGTTCATTGCAGAGAACCTGTTCGGGAAGGAACAAAACATATCCTCTAAGTCTCTGCCTGGTACAGCTAAAGAGAAAAAAAGAAAAACCAAAGAACAAAACAAGAGCTTTAAGGGTCAATACTCCCATCTTGTGGCCGCTATAGAAAACGCATATGTCTAAGTAAAAATGGAGAAACAGTTTCATATAGATAGTTTATAAATATTAATTTAGTTGAAAAGTCATTTTCTTTTATGTTGTAATCAAATTTGGATCTTAGAATTACCAGGGTTATATTCAGAGAAGGAAGTATGTGGAAATATTTTCATTCAGCCACAATGAATTAATAACTGTAGCAAATTTCTAATAGCAGGAAGCTGAAAGGGTGAAATCCACTTTTGTGATACTCCAAATTCAAAGTATCCTGAATGAAGGCAGGGATGTGATGGAAGTCTACAGGCTGGGGGCAGTAGGTAGTGCTGGAATTGACAGATACGTGATGGAGGAGTAACAAGCACTTAATTCATGACATCTGGATGCAATAGATACAACTCTCCTTTCTGTAATTCTGTGAACCTCAGAAGAAGGGGCAAGTCTCACTTTTCCTGGGTCTTCCAACAGATTTTTCTTCTTGATTTATTAGTTACCTACATAAAGCTGAAATGAAGAGCAGGTGGCTGATATGCCTCATTAGAGTTCCTATATGGTTCTTGTGTTAGGTACCTACTTACACAAATCACTGCCAAGTGAACTTGTTTCCTCTATCATTTCCTTGCATCTGCACAAATTCTAAGGTAGTATGCACCCTGACATTTGATTAGGATCTCAAAGTAGACTTAATTTATGATGTGGGCTAAGACCAACACCACCATGACAGCACTCCTGTGCTGTTTGGAAGACACTGACACTGAGACTGAGATATTTGTTTTAGTATTTGGCCATAATCACTTCCTGGAAAACACCAAACACGCAGTTTCAGAAAATAAAGCTCTCCGTGGAAACTCATCTGGAAATGTGGTTGTAAAGTTGAAATGGATGACAGTTATAGAGATTATGAGTCAGAGAGTATCACCTTAATAAGAATCAAATCTGGAAGGAAAAAACTTTCTCCAGAAGCTTGAACACCTTTTAAATATTCTGATTCACATTAACAAAATCCTAAATATATAGACTGAGGAGATTTAAGGAATGTTGAGCTCAAACTCATAGAAACAATGGGTTTTTCTCACCTTGTAGATCCATGTGACTGAAATAAGATCAAGGCCCAGACTACTGAAGTAGAAATGGAATTTCTAGGAAATACATGATCTGTGCACGTAGCAAGGGGCTGTGTCTTACCAAAGTAGAAAGGATGAAACATAGTGAACCCTCCTGCAGGTTTACAGCAGGTGAAATTGGCCTTGAGAGCAAGCTGATCCATTATCAGATGTAACATTTCAAAGACAGAAACAACCAGTCAGGAGGGCTCTGTTCACTAATAAGCCTGCTGGCAAAATGTCTCAACTGAAGTTCTCACCTGAGGCTCCTAACAGAGGAATTGCTACTCTTCAGGTGAATGCAAGTTTACTCATAAACCAGACCCCCAAAGCAGTGTTAAAGTATGAGGGAGCACAGGACTGAAGTCAGAGCCCATGAGCTTCAGATGGATAAATGCTCTATTCATGGGATACAGACTGTAAAAAGGGAGACAAGATACAAGAAGAGCAGCAGCAATAACATCTTCAACTCTACACTACATGTAAGTACACAGGTCAAAACACCTAGAAAGTGATTAGCAGCTTAGTTTAGTGCTTCAATTTGTTTTTGTTTTTTTTTTTTTTTTTTTTTTTTTTTTTTTGCTGTAGTTTGAGGGGGAAAAAATAAAGGAGATTTTCCCTTTGAGAAAGAAGCTGTTCAGTGCTTATTAAAAATTGTGCCTCATAACAATTAAACTGTGAATGAGGGATGTTCACCATAGTCAAATATGAGTGAGGAGTCTACCTCTGCAGTATGAAAATGAAATATATTTTGGGCTGTATTAACAACAGTGTGACCAACAAAGTGATGCAAATGATGACACTGCAGTACTAGAAACTTGTTATGCCGCATGTGGAACACAGAGTTTAGTTTTAGAAAGCTAACCTTTAAAGGCTTCAGACTGAAAGAGAGTTGGTTTAGATTAGATATTAGGGAAAAAAGTTTACTGTGAGGGTGGTGATGCAGTGGAACGGGTTTCCCAGAGAAGTTGTGGATGCCCCACCCCTGGAAGGGTTTAAGGTCGGGTTGGGTGGGGCTCTGACCAACCAAGTCTATGTCCCAAACACACAGCAGAGGAGTTGGAACTAGCTGATTTTTAAGGTCCCTTCCAACCCAAACCATTCTATGATTCTACGATGTTTAAAAAGTGGTAGTGATAAACCTGAGAGAATCTAGAAGAGGACGAGCTGCTAAGATGATCAGGGACAGGAGAACCTGCTGTTAAAGAGTATCTGAGGGGACTCTGTGCATGGGTGCCTGAAGAACAGGGGACCTGATTGCAGATTCCACTACTGTCAAAGTGCATTCTAGACTTCTCATCTGAGAGACGCATGAGGGGAAAAGATAAGGGTCAGAAGGTCCAACAAAGGAAATTGTAATTGTATATTTAAAAAATGGTTCTCCATGATAGTGCTGAAGGATTGGAAGATATTGCTTGGAGAGGGTGTGGAATTTCCATTCTTAGGGATTGCAAATCTCAGTTGGACATTGAATCTTACACTGAGGCTTGATGTGAGTTGTGCACTAAGAAGCCAAAGCAGAAGACCCACAGAGGTCCCTTTCACTTAAATTTTTCTACAACTGTATATTTTAAGAGATGAGGCACAGTGTGGTAAGGAATACTGGAAACAGAACAGAGCTTAAGTCATATCAGGGAAATTTGGCTACTGAATAGATGCAGCATCCTCAAATGCAATTTGCACAGCTACCAGCCTGATCTAGTCACATGTAAGATCAGCAGAAATCATATCAGCTGTATCAAAATCCAACACGATACATTAGTCCAATGTGACAGATGTCAAAGATAAACTGTAGCTAATCGTTTACTCGCTGACTATAGGTTAAGAATGAAATCTTAACAATTAAAATGGTTTTGTGGTAAACAGAATCAGTGAAGCTTTGCTTCAGAAGAATATCTTTTCGCACTTGTATAATTCAACACACATCTTTCTTATCCTCACCAGGAAAAGAATCAGCAGTACTGTGGCTCTCTGCAGGACTAGCCAGCAGCCATCTGCTGTCAGATAAAATGTGTGGAAATTGAGTTCTGCTTCCACTTTTTGCTGGGTACAAAATAACTGGGTTCCACTCCCTCACCCACCTGGTGTATGTGTAAAATCCATAGAATCATTCTTCTTGCTAAGATTTCCTTCCGCTTCCAAATGTGGTTGAAATTGGGTAGCAATTTCAAATTCTAAGGTGTATGAGCAAACATCTGGCTACAAACCCTTGTTTTCTAGGCTTAATGCAAATATTCATAATAATATATGTTCAATAATTTTAATCATGCCGTTCATACAGTAGAAGCAGGTAAAAGGGAGCTGACAAGAAATACTGACCATTATTTTTTCCCCATTAGAAATCAGAACAAAAACCAGTTCTGCCATGAAATAGAATTTTTAAAAAGTTTACTCTGGGTCAGACAAGATGTGTTTATATGCTGTAATTTATTTCAAGTGAAAAATAATTTAAACTGAAGAAGACTGTGTTTATTTTTCATATAGCTGAGAAGTACTGAAAGAAATACAGAAAAAGACAGTGTTTTAACTCCCTTCAAGCAATTTTTACAAAGTTTTTGTCAGGATAACATATCCCTACAGATTTTCATGAACAGCTTTTCCTATAGAAAACTTACATCAGATAAATATTGTGCACCTGTAATGTGCCTCAGATATTTTGGGATGTAAATGTTGTTAGAGGTAGTAAGCATGCTGCTTCTCTAGCAGTGCAATAGAAATAATGGTCTTCAGCCTGAGGCAGCTCCTGAGGTCATGTCTTCAAAATTTATGTACATGACTTTTCACTCCAGCTATTGTTGAAACACAGGTACCAAGTGGGAATATACATAATCACCAAATTAGAACACACCTGCTTCCTACTGAATTCCAAAAGGCTTCCTACTTACTGAATTACATCATCACTAACCTTTCATGGTAGGAATAGAAATTGAATTTAATCACTAAGTAATACCATAAGGTCTAAGATCTTTGAGTGCAACATGAATTCTACATTACTAAATACTAAACCATAGTATTGATACAGACACAGTGTTAAAATAAATATATAACAGAAGGTTACATTGATCATACAGAGACAGATTGTGTTTGAATGGAAAACGTGGAAGCAAGCCTGATCCAGTTACTAGGTCACCTGCCATTTGCTTACCAGTTATGAAATCAGGGTCTTGATAATTCAAAGAAATATTTGGGGTTTGACGAAATCTTCATGCGTTTTGGTTCTGGTGAGAAGAGTGGGAAATTCTAGTAGCAGTTGTGCTTTTTACCTTGCTGCAGAAAAAGAACACACGTGAGAAGTCAATGACCTATAGAGTAAGAAGTCTGAAATGAATGTGCCCTTTGCATCAAAATATAATTACAATCAAAACACCTCCATTTGGAAAACTTCTCATCTAAATTCACTTTAGCTTACACTGNAAAAAAAAAAGAGAGAGAATTTTCCAATCACCAGACAGTCACAAAGATGTTATAATAAATTAGCACAGTTTTCATGGCAGACTACACGTGTAATTAAAATAATGGGACATAAAAAGAAAATATCCTTCACTTAGCCATGCAAAGATCATTCTAGGTATGAAGAAACAGCTGAATGCAATTGTTCAGCTGCTTAAAAGATGACATATGGTAAAGTCTAGATGAGGTCATTCTCTAGTTCTCTCTTTCATGGTGGCAAAATTTTAATCTATGATTTGAGACGTGCATTGAAATAAAAGCCATTTACTCTGCTCTTTTGGAATACATAGCTTTCATATCTAATTCACACACTTAAGCTTTGTCATACTTTCATCCAATGCCATCCACACAAAAATAATATTCTGTCTCGCTGCTAAGGAACTCTTGCTCTAGACTGGACAAAGAAAAGTTAAAATGCTGTCAAAAATCAATGAGACTCATAAATTTCTGTACTAATATATCTCATCAATCTGAATGGGACTAATATATATAATTAGCAAATTTAAATCCAATCCATACAGTTGTGTTTTAAGAAAGACATTTATTTCAAAAGTTTGGAAAAAGCAGTTTCTGGTTATTTCTGTTACCCTGCCGTTATGGGTAAGGTCATACTAAATAATGTACGTGTCCCTCATCTCTAAAATTTCTTTTCTACATTACAGAACTATCTTGCCACCAAAAGTGAACAGTGAGATATATTGTGAATGAGATTCCACAGTAAGGTAAAACCTATACTGTGTGTTTCCTACAGGAAGATGAAACAATAATTTGTATGCCAGCCAGGTATCTCCTACGTATAATGATATAAAAGGACGTTTACAAATGTATATCCTTGTACAAATATGACACTCCGTGTCTCCCCATACAAATCTACAATTATTTGTCTTCTGTTTTACATGATAGTGTCATTCCATACCTAAATGCCTTATTTGTAATATGAATGGAAGTTTTTCCATTTTCTATCAGCAGCTTCCCCAGATAAAAACACTCTGAAACAACTTATGCTGCATAATGTTTCTTTAATTTCTTTCTGTATGACACTGTTCTTTTGTCAATAGAGAAT
The DNA here is from genome assembly GCA_013397055.1 of Pachycephala philippinensis. Classification (NCBI taxonomy): domain Eukaryota; kingdom Metazoa; phylum Chordata; class Aves; order Passeriformes; genus Pachycephala; species Pachycephala philippinensis. The sequence goes on along the minus strand of VWZT01001906.1, from coordinate 10,033 downwards.
GGGACTTTTCCCTTCAGTTTCAAAACCAAAAATTTTTAAAATGTTTTAAGTACAAAATAGTACTAAAACTAGTGTTTAGAGCCTCTAATGGAATTTTGAATCAATAACTCAAAAATTGAGGCTTTTTTCTTCTCTTATGTTAAACAGCTCTGTCTCTAATGGACTATATCCAGCAGAACCCTGAATATCTCTAAATATAATTTAAAACTCTTGCAGAAGAACACTGTTGAGAAGTTTTGTTAATGGATTTTTACATAAAATACAAGATGAAGACAGTTCATCCAGCAAATCTGGTTCAATGCAACACAATTTGAAGATTATGATGGAATGACTGCTCTGCATATATGGAATATCATAAGCAATAATCATTCATTGCCGTAATTTATTATCATCACCAATATTACTACAAATAAATTATTGCTGTAGAATGTGGCTTGAAAGATAATGTAATTAGGATGCCATTCTGTCACTACTTTGCATGAGTTTACAAACTAATGAGGTTACTCAAACAGTTCCTGCTACAAATAGCTACAAATACCAGGATGGATCTGAAGTTGGTTTCAATTAGAGTAGATGTTTTGAGGTCATCTGAAGATAGAGTAACACATAGAGTCATATAAAGTATTTTTCAAAATACCTAGAGCAGAGTGGGACCCTGGATGTTGGAATTATCTTACTGTTATTATTATGGTTATGAGGCACATCTCACTGTTTTTACTGTTTTTATTTAAGTATTAGGTCAGCAATGCTTTAATATTAGCACAACCACAGTCAGGCACCATAAATGGGGCATTCTGAACACTTAGAAATTTAAATAACTTTTGCATAATCTGTTCAGAATTAGCTAATTAGAAAGGTCTAGAGGTTCAAAGCCTCAGCATAACAATTTTTATGATAAGAAACTTAAAGTAATTTTAATTAAATCAGAATAGGAAAATTTTCAGTTAAAATGGGTTATACAGTCTCTTTTGACTACCAGAAAAATATTTATCTGGGCATAGGATGGACATCATACTAAAAAGCCCTCAGGAAAAGGGAGAAGAAACTAATGGACAAGTTCAGCTTTCCAAAATCACATCTTTCTCATGTAAAGAACTTTCCAGAAGGGTCTTGAAGAGCCCTGTGGATCAATTATTCACACAGACTGCAAAAATGCTATACACTGTGTATTGCCCACTACGGATAAAGAAATATGACACACGTGGTCACTGGAAGTGCCTAGTAGATGATTCCTCTGAATTAATTTTTTTTTTATTTCAAGAAGTGTAAAAAATATTCGAAAGAAGGATAGGTGTGTAGAGTTTTAAAAGGGTATCTTAGGCAGGATCTCTGCAACACTATGGTGCATAAGGTTCTGATCCTGAAATAATGTTGTTCTTTCTCATTTAAATATTACAGCTGTCACAGATTGAAGTTCTCCAGGATTATGTGTGACACTCTCCATTGACCTCGGACTGCTCTCATCAAGTTTGAAATATGTTCAGGCAAAATTGCTGCAGTGCAAATTTTCCCTCCATGCTCTTTTTCTACACTATGTGAGACTGAAGAAGGGTAAGCAAAAATAAGAAGTTGACATCTCTGACACTCAGTCTTTAGTAAAAGAGAGTTATCTCTTGCTCTGGGGAAGGGTCAAAAATCCAGTACAGTATTCTGAATGCAGTTTAACAAATGGTATGAGCATCACTCTAATGGACAATTGTATAAATTAAACCATTGAACACATGATATTTCAAGCTACAGCCACAAGGTAGCAGAATGACTTTAATTTGAGCCACTTTTATGATGTAATGGATGTCCAAACAGATAAGAAAAGAACATATTAAAAAAAAGAAACCACCACACATAGCTCTCCTCCCACTCTTAAAAAACTGCCCCCAGACATTCCTGAATGACATATATGGTAGCATTCAGCTGTGCCTTGAAGTTCAGTGAAAGGAAAATCGGGGTAATGTGTAACACAATCTCATTAAAGATAAAGACTAAATTTATTTCACAACCCAGGAACTACAGTTTTTTTTTCTCTCTTTAAACTCCTATGAGAGAAACAAAGATTTTGGAGCTGAATATCATTATCAAGCAATTTTGTTGCAGAGTTCTAAGGGATGATAGCTACCTTACTGTATGTACTTGTGCAATATATTGCAGAGTGAAGAAATACTTTCATTTAAATTATTTTTTCTCAGTTTTAGTTTATGGTTTACCTTATGTTACCATGGCACTTCAAGAGTAGGCTTCCGCAAGGGTTTAAGCTCTGAGGCAATTAAGATCTTAAGTATTTAGAGACAGATTTTAGCCGCCAAATAGAACATTTTTAAATCCTTCACTTTCATGGACAAAAGACAGTTCTACAACATATTAAAATTATAACATTTGATACAGGATTCTGAACTCTTAACCTGTAAATTTGTTAAACATTTTTTCTATATTTTACTAGTTTCTTGGCAACTTACCCAGTTCCCATGACCTGGACTGAACAGGCCATTAGTTTTATTGTGTTATCAATCGCCACAGGGTCTCGCAAACCTCTCACCTACAGGAAGGAAAAATTGCTGAGATTTTTTTACTGATTATTTCTCATGCACAGTTTTTGGGCATAGTCAAATGGGCCAATCCAGCCTGATCCTTTTGGTGATGTTGTTTTATATGTATTACACATAGAATAAAAATCCTTCCATAGAATTTGGGCATGATGGCAAGTAGAGACATGGGGAGCAGAAGGGCAACAAGATATAATTACGGAACTAATGTGAGATTAGCTCCAAGGAAAGTAACAGGGAATTAAATTTTAATTTATTACCATTGCCAAATGCTAATTATTCCTGCAAGAGATGATTTCAAAAGATATATTGCTGTTTCTTCATGTGATTTCCCATGGATACATGTATTAGTTTTGATCCACTGCCTACACGGAGGATGAGATTAAGCAATTTTGTCCCAGGTAGGGAGGAGGACATTCAAGGCTGAGAATCCCTTAAGGCAAATTCATAAGTCTTGATACATGGTAATGTCATTGATATGCCAAAAGCCATGAAAACAATGCTCTTTTGTAATTATAATTACAATAAACCTAAACTAATACCTGAACTTAAAATTAAATTTAGGTAATTATTAAATGTTTTCAACCTACTCTGTGTTGCTGAGTCACTACTGTGACATGCTGCATGAAACTTTCAGAAAGAGTTGAAAAGTTTTGTTTAGTCATTTACTTTATTTATGTTATCACTTCTTTACAGAAAACCAGATACTTAAATTTTATCAAGACTGGCCACAAAAACAGAGGAGAAACCTAGAAAAACCTCTTTTTATTGACTGGTTAGCAGAGAAGAGAGATAGTGGTGAAGGGTTATACTAACCAGTCTAGGAAATGGGGAAATAACTGCTGATTAAATACAGATGCTGAACAAAAAGTCACTGCTAATCACACTCACTGGGTACTGTTTTAGAAAAGGAAAGAGTAAAGACATGACCTCCACTCGCTCATCATTTACTTTACTGCCACATAATTCCTCATGCATAAATACTACAGCGAAACTACTTCAGTATCCCACAAATGTTTCTACCCATAAACAGGGTATTACAAGGAAAAAATAGAATTGTCTATTCATAAGAAGAGAATAAATCACAAATAGAGGAATTAAGGTCATGAAACAGCAGAACCCTAGTAGGTATTAGACATGAATAATTGAAAAGACAATAAAATAAATCAATTTAAATATGCATAATGCAGAATAAGCATTAAAATAAAATTTATGTTAAAATAGCTGAACATAATACTAAAGTACGGAGTTAAATATAAAGCCTTGAGGTAATATGGCCTGATTGTTGTAGAGTCTATATTTATTTTATGATTACTAAAAGGCTCCAAGACCAACCAAGACCAAATCAAAGTTCTTATTGATTTCAAGATGTTTGGACCAGGTTTCAGAAAACAATTAAAGCTGACCTATGTTTTCTTGTAAGTTTCAAATATTAAAACTCAATTTTTGAATGTTTCAGAAAAAAATATGCAAAAGATGCATGAGCTTTTCTAGAATTTGTTCTTGCATATGCCAAATGAACACATTGGTCCTTTGAAATGCCCATAAATCAATGAGTTCTCACTCCATAATGCATGGCACTGTTTTTCATACCAAACAGAAAAGTTGCTAAAGGGTTTATGGGATGCTATCAGAAAGGCATCCAAAATGATATATCACTGACCATATGTTCTGTGTTTGGAAAACCTTCGGTGTGTTGTTCATGGAGGTGGCAGGGAATATTTGGAATATATTTGGAGATAGATAGAGAGATAGATAGGTAGACGATATCTTACTGCCAAACATATTTGGAATGCAGTCCCACAATTTAATCTTTATGTGCAGATCCTTCTGTCTGCACTTATTTTCACTCTAAAGGAACTTATCCATAGGTATTTCTGTTTAGGCTAGAAAAATGTTTTCTTTAAAAAAAGCATTCATAATGCCACCAAAATTCTCTAATGCTCCTATTTTAAATGCCCCAGTGAAGACATCTGGTATTCAGACAAGTCTGATTGCTCACTCTGGACAAATGAAGCCACTACAAAGCATACAGATTACTACATGAAAATCTTCTAAGGACCTTCAGTTTAAGATTTCCTAGTAACTTAATTATTGTTCATGTGCAGACACATAGTGATACCATGAAATCAATATTTTTAAATGGAGTATTACATTTTAAAAAATGAGGGACAATGAATGTTTGTGGCGTATATTAGTTTTTCAGCTATGGAATATTTTTTTATTTATATATATAACATATGATATGTGAAAATTATTTATTGTATTAATATATATTAAACTTCAGTTCCTAAAATATAGGAACATTAACTGCTGGATAACAGCAGAAGTCTGTTGAGCCCAGTCTGGTCTCCAGTAGGGCTGACAGGCAAATACCTGAGTAGGGGTAAGAACACGGTACGGATACACAGTGTCTCTCCCTAAAACCTGAGAGTCTTTTCAGCTCTTCGTGAGTTAGAAATGGTTTCTATACATTTTGTAATCTTTAAGGAATTTCTATTTCATCAAGTTTTCCATTTTCCTCTTGAATCCATGTAGATTTTTATTATTCACAATATCCATTGGCAGGGATTTGCTCTAATCAGCTAGCTCTCGCATGGAGAACTCTCTTTTACTTGTTTGAAACTGATTCAAATTTATTTCCTCTCTCTCTTTCCACTGCCTGCCCTGTATCCTACATAGTTATCTACATCACCATCTATAGTCTACAGCACTATCAAAACTGAATTAACAATCCATAACATTGCTGCACTGCACTATCTTATTATACATCAGCACCTGAGGACTGATTGCTCTTATCTTTCAGAGGTAGAAAACAAGACAGCTTAACATTATGGCAGTGTACATAGCTGAATATTCTAACTACCCCTAAAACTGGCTGTTTCCTAATCTATTAATATATACCATTTTGTAATATCTATAAAGAAGAAATGGCACATCCCCTTTGTCAGGAAAATTTCTGACTCTTTTTCACTTATTTCAACAGAAATGTAAATGAAAATACTATATGAGAATTCATTCTGCAAAAGCACAGCAATTCAGTGAATGGTGACCTTATTCTTCCACCTTAATCATTTATACGAACAGCACTGTATGGAACAGAAGCTTCAGAGAAATTAATTCATGTGATGAAGTGGGGAAATCTCCAAACCCAAACTTACAGAGCCTGATAGACCCTGAAAAAGTTGGATCCTGTCAACAGTAGGACACTAAGCCAAAGGTCTTATTCTTCAAGCTGATACTTCAGCCAAAAATCTATGATCATTTCGTTTGTTTCCCCAGAACTTAATGTTTCTATTTGCATCAAGATTTTTACATTATTGTTGCATAAGAAATAAATGTTCTGAAGCCATTTCAGATCCAAAATGTGTTTAGCATACAATTTTCCTAATGTCTGGAAATATTGTCCATTGTTTTTCAGGCCAACAGAACAAGGAGAGGTTTTCTGTTCCAGAAAACAGCATTAACAGTGTAAGTGGGGAAAGGATAGCATTATACACAAGGACTGAAGGAAATGGGGGTGGGGGTAGCACAGAAAGAAATAGTTTGCCACACTGCAAGAGTAAAATGTTCTTCCCTTTTTGACCATATAAAAAATTGCTTACCTATGCAAAAAGAAATCGACCTTGACTAGTACCTGATGAAGTGATATTTTCAATAACAGCACAATTGGATTTGAGGGTAATTTTATTTTTGGCTTATTTTACTTTTTTTTTGTATAGTTTTGTTTCCATTTTACAAAATCCATAGATTTTGCCCAGGCTGTCTAAACCAAGTTGCCTTTTTCTAGCACATCTAACTTAGAAATCTCTTGGTCGGATACCGTATTAAGCAACTGAAACTGCTTGATCTGGCAGTGATGGAAAAATTAATTTAAAAAGCAGCAAAGATGAATTAGTCTGCTAGAGAGATCAGCAGCTACCTTCTCCTACATAGCCTCTTCCAACTCCTATTTGGAGCCAATGGGAAACTCAAATTGCTTCAGCAGCAGAGAGATAAATTTTTCTGTCAAGTAAATCATCAGCTTTTGAGTTTGTGCCTAAATATGGACTTCATGATAAGAAGAATGTCTCTGATGCTGAAATCTGACCAAATTCTCCCCACAGATAGAAGCAGAAAATTCTCAACAGTCTTTAGAAGACCTAAATTCTAAGACAGGATTACTGTCATGAAAAACGTTTTGTATTTCTATCAATTGCTCATGTTATTTTTTCATTAGCTCATAGTTGCCTTCACATGGAGATTTTTGTCTTGATCAATCCCAAACCCACTAAACCAGTGAAAAAACAGTTGAGTTATCTGCACAATTTCCATTTCACTTTTTAGCATAGCTTGCATTACAAAACATTGCTGTATTCTGAATTATTCAGATGTATAGATAGTACTCTCTGTTGTCTTGTAGAAGAATTTTAGTTTATCACATTATTTTATTGTTGTGCAATTTTTAAACCTGTTCCTCTAAAAATGATTAAGGTGAAGCCACTGAACCAGAGGTACACATTTTCACAATGCACCTCTTTCTTTTATAAATAGAAGCAAACTCTCCATTTGTTAGGAGAAATGATCAGTTCTATCCGGAAACCCTGAATTCCAATATGAATTCTAAGTGTCCTCTGTGATGCCACCGGTCCTTAAATCAACAAAAGCAATTTTTCATAAATCATCCTATTATTCATATTCACCTTTTGTATTTGTTTACAGCCAGCCTGCTCTTTTCTGTGTCATTATTTTTCTTTCTTACTGACAGTAGTAGTTCCAATTTGTTCTTCAGAAAACTAATCATAAGCTACCATGTGTCAGCTCAGTAGTACTTACTAATTGTAATGTCTTTGTCTTTACTATCTGTCCTTTACTACTTCACTCAGGATTTTCTGTTTTCGTCGATCATTCATCACACTCAGAGTACCCAGTTTTATTAGCCTGACATATAACAACACAATTAGATTATTAACCTCTGCTTTAAGACTAGCTTACTGCTACTGCTTGAAATAATAAGTTATTCAAAAAAGAAGGGGTGGTCTCAGACTAAGGCCTTGAGTAATGTTATTTCAGACAAGAATGTTGTGTCTCCACTGTAACTGAGAGCAGAACATGTCCCTGTGCAAATGTACAAATTACTCAGAGATTTATAGATGAGGTTTACACATGCAAACCTCTGAAACTTAAACAACGTAAAGCGAAAGATCCTGCACCTGAGTCAGGGCAATTCCAAGCACAAATACAGGCTGGGCAGAGAATGGATTGCAAGCAGCCCTGAGGAGAAGGACTCGTAGGTATTGGTGGACAAGGATTCAACATGACCCAGCAAAGTGTGCTCGCAGCCCAGAAAGACAAACACACCCTGGGCTGCATCCAGAGCAGTGTGGGCAGCAGGGGAGGGAGGGGATTCTGCCCCTCTGCTCTGCTCTGCTCTGCTCTGCTCTGGTGAGACCCCACCTGCAGTGCTGCACCCAGCTCTGGGGCACCCAATGCAAGAAAGAATTTATCCTATAAGAATGGGTCTAGGAGAGGCCATGAAAATGATCACAGGGCAAGAGCAAGTGAAGGGAGGCTGAGGGAGTTGGGGCTGTTCAGCCTGAAGGAGGCTCTGGAGAGAGCTCAGAGTGCCTTCCAGTACCTAAAGGGGGCCGACAAGGGAGCTGGAGAGGGACGTTTTAAAAGGGCATGTAGTGATAGGACAGGGGGAATGGCTTCAGACTGAAAGAGGGCAGGTTTAGGTGATGTTTCATTTGACTTTTGTAGTTGCAAAACTAAAAGTAAGGGAGAAAACTTTTTGAAACATCACTCCCAGTTTTTTCATTAAGAAAGCAAGGATACTACATGGCAGACCACAGGGACAGTTCACAAACTACATACTTCTTGTCATGCTCTCAGCATGGTGACTATTAAGATCTGATTAGAGAGAGATGCCTCTGCCCAAATTAAGGTGTAAAGGAGACAATATGCCAAATTCAATAGCACAGATTTTGTTTAACTATAAAATTAGAGGTAGAGAAATAGAAATAGAAAAGGCGGGGGGGGGCAGAGAGGGTTGGTGGCCCATAAATTGTGTGTTCTTTGTGTCCATTATCAGTGATATATTCTTCTCCCCCAGCTTTGCTAACCTCCCCCTACGTCTGAGATAGCACTCAGGCAATAATACCACCTTTATCTTATCTCAAGTTCCCGCTGTGGGGGCTTATCTTACAGTCCAGCTTCCAGGTGCCCATGGAGGCATATTTGGGGGGTCTTCAGTGGTCGTTGGTGGTCACACAAAGCATCTGTCCCAAAATGTGGGGTGATCTTTGTTTGACCAGTGATATGCGTACCAGCAGTTGCTTCTTTACAGTTTGCCAACTTTCAGTCAGCTCTCATTGGTCAGAAAAAAGAACCACCAGTTTAAATTCTCTGAAAAAATGTTTATTCAATGATTGGCTGACACATGAAGTACATTTTTTTTAAAAAAAGAAACAAAGAAAGAGTCATAAAACAAATACCCACAAATAAAAACAAAGTTAGAAAAGAAATGGAAAGTAAAGGTATCTTAGTGAATAAATTAATACTGTAACCATATACAAAAAGTATTACTCAGTGTTTCCTTTAGTTCTAATATTCCTGAAGTAAATGTCTTAGATGGACCTCACGCCTGACACAGATTATCTCTCTGTTGTTGCAGTCCTCTTACATGGGAAGATCCCCCACAGAAATTCTGAAACAACTGTTGAAAAAAGGTATCCAAAGAAGGGTATTAGAATGTCTGCGTCTTAACATGTGTTCCTTCAAATCAGGCAAAATCAGTCACCTGTGTAACAAAGTTAATACCTCTGTAGTGGGCTTCAGCTCTCACCAATAGTTTACCATCTTTGTATCTTTTACATTTAGATGTGGAACATGGTTTTCTAGATTACAATGATGTAAAATATGATCTGTTTGTTTCCTTCATTTTTAGTATTGAACTATACTAACTATGATTTAAATATTTGGTTCTTTCCATTTTTTCTTTGCAAACGCCTTTGATTTGTCTAAAAAAACCCAACCCCAACTGTTCAAAAAAACCCCTCTATTATTAATTCTTTTATTCTGCTTTTTAGTTGACTGCTGAAGTAGTCCATACTCAACTTATTAATTTTCTCACATTTTCTTCAGAAAGACAGGCATCTTAAATGTT
>VWZT01001900.1:0-10280 GCA_013397055.1 Pachycephala philippinensis | reverse complement strand
AAAAAAGAAAAAAAAAAAAAAAAAAAAAAAAAAAAAAAAAAAAAATCCGAGGGTATTTTTTCCTATGGGGAAAAATAAACCCAAACAAACCAAACAAAAGCCACAAAAACAAAAAACCAAAACCAGGTGGCTCTTAGTAGAAAAAGTCAAAAAAGGCAGCAAAACCCCCAGGCCAGGACAGAAACACTCTCATATCCTTAGGGTATTGCTCCAGGTAAGAGAGGGGAGAACAAGAGTTACTGCAAGCAGGGAACACTTAGAAAGAAGTTTATATTTTGCCATTTATTTTCCAGCACTGTAATTAAATTAATCCAAACATGAACTACAGATTCTATGCTGTGCTTAATTCTGGACTCAGGGAAGATTCACTTGCCATCATATATTAAAAATTGTGCCTGCTTTTTTTCTGCAGAAGCATAAAAAAATTCGGTGTTAAGTGGAATTGCAAAAGACATGCAAGTCAGTAAAATGGCATCTCAGTCCTGAAGACTGTCAAATGTAATACAGAGTGTTAATTAAAGCAGCCTTTTTCAAAGAAAATCTTAAAATTCTTCTTGGAAGTTACTCCTTGGGAGTTACTAGCTCCATACAGAGGTCTACCCCTCCAAAATTGGAAAGTCTGGGACATTCTTATTCAATATGCCCTACAACAGAGCAGCTTGAGCATGCATTAGGAACTGATCAGCTATTAAAATCACAATGTTCAGTAGAGATGTGAGCACACGTCTTTTCCCTAGTTCTCTATGTCTCCTTTCATCCTAGGTCTGCGTTTTTTGAGAAAATGTTTTGAAGCCATGTGATTTACAAGGATGTTGGTGCACTGTGCATCTGTGCCCTGCATACAGAGCCAGAGCAGTGCCTGACACAGCAAGCCATAATGGCACACCCAGAGAGTGGCACACAAAGAGCAACCTGTCCTTGGAAACTCTGACATTTTGCTCCCAGATTTTGAGAAGTGTGGTGATTATAAGGTCCCCAAAGTCAGCATTTCCATCCTGCTGCCTGCAACTGCCTCAGGAAGGAGAGCTGCTCACAATGTGCTGGTTTGCGTGTTGGAAAACACAAATCTGTCTTTGTAATTTCCCAAAGACATCTGGACTGCTGACCCTCCTGCAGACTCGAAAGGCTGAGCAGCGTCCTGGGCTGACAGACAGGTGCAGCAGCAGACTGGGACTGAAGAAAACCAAACTGCACCACAATCTGCCATACAAAAGGGTCCCCCCACTCACCATGGAGCTCTATTCAGTGAACTCACATCAACACTGCTTTTCCAGACTGATGGTTGTGGAGCACAAAGAGCAGCTGGGCACCCTTGAGTTTTGAGGCTCACAACTATCAGCGTACTCAGATGCCACGTTCTTGTCTAGGACTGACTTGCCTTAATCATATGGATTTAATCTAGATTTAACACACCTTTGTGCTCAGATGGTAGAGGCTGAAGTACTGCAAGGCCCACCATACCACCACCTCTGTGTTTTGGTAACATGCAACAGGGATCCTTTTCCATGCAGAATACGACTTGAGGCAAAATCTGTCAACATTTTGAATTGTTCTGTGCTGCTTCCCCAGGCTAGCAGGGGAGCAGCCCTGAATGAACCACTGAGACGTGGTAAGCCTTAAGCACCCACCCTAGGGGAAATAGTCCTGTTGTGCCTTACCCTAGGCAAGGACACTGCTTCATGCATGGCAAATGACCTCCTGCAGAGTCCAGTCCTGCTATCTGAGATGTCTTCTATGAGGAGAAAAATGGTAATTTGTCCTCAACATTCTCAGTAGTCTATCTCCTGCCTCCTTTAGCTGACAGAGAGAAAAAACCTGAGGCCTCAGAAATGCAATGACTCAGACAATAACAAGCTAGCTTTTGAAGGGCAGAAATTGTAAGGTCTCCAGAACTGTAACAACCTCGTTTTGCAGAAGGGCAAATGCAATTAAAACAACGTGAAAACACATCAACTCTGTCTCCAATCTCCTTCCTTCCTTCCCCTTCTCCAGCTACCCCCACTTGCCTCCCCACCTCCTTTACCATCCTCCATTCCTCTGAAAGAGCCTTTGAAGTCCTACAGACTTCATTTATATTCAGGAGAGTTTACTCTTTGCTGTGCTCCGGTGACTCCAGCAAACTGCACGTGCAGGTCACATGCAGCTTCACAGATTAGAAACAGGATCCCCCAGTCCACCTGAACTGGTGTCTGTAAGCGCAGCTGGAAAAAAGAAATAAAGACCAGAAGGACAGCTAAACTGGATTGTTTAGTTTCAAGATTGCCAGCTTCTGATTGTGTATTTCATGGAGCTGTTATGGTTCCTGCAGATTGTCCAAAAGGTTTCCCTTACGGGAGTACAAAAATCACCCAAAGGGATAGAATTATGGAGCTGAAACTGATTATTGTTTTAATTTCTAAAAGCTGGTAAGCTGATGGGGTTTTTTTTAAGGCTACTAAGTAGTCATTAAATATGTTTTAATTTAGATTATCAGTATCATTTCTTACATAATCATTGATCTGCTCACACTCATAACTAAGTTTTCTCACTTACTAACAAAAGTGCTGACAGCTTGTAACAGTGCCAAAATCTTTTTTATTTACCATCAGATAAAGGTAATAATGTTAAGATGCGATTATTCTTTGTAAGAGAAGCAAAATTACTCCCTACATTGTATTTTGCAAGCTATCAAGCCTTTTAATCTGTCATTTTTCAGAGCTGGAAAATTTACTGCCTGTTTTCTTACAGAAAAAATAAGTTTCATTTTATTGTTGACAAATATTTGGAGAGAGAGCTTACGATGCAGTGTCACAAAGAAGGCATTCTTGTTTACCTCTAGGTTATCTTTCACAAAATTTCCACTAAGCAACACACTTGAAAAAAACCACCTTCCTACAGGGGAGGTCGGCAGGGGCTTGTTTGTGGGAAACTTTTTTTAGCACCTTTGAGATTTCGTGGCATTTGCTTGGTTACAAGTTTTTACTATTTGCAATAATAAAAATATTGATAAAGTCCCACGACAACGAAAGCCATTTAAAATGAGGATATGTTTTCATTTTACTAAAACAGATCACACAGTTAAGTGCAGTTAAAAAGACTGAGATGGATGTCTTACCCAGACAGGACAGTCGTGTACCACCAGTCTGACATTTCCAAATACGCAGGCTTGATACTCAGTAAAAACCGGGTTTCCAACGTGACTGGCAGACAAGCTGCTGTCGATCTGGGAAATGAGAGCACTTCTCCCGAGATAGCTCCAGATCAGGCTGGGCTGTTGATTGTCCTCAGAAAAACCGTCTCTTTCATTCCCAAAAGCTACAATATTAACCGACCTAAAATAAAAATAATAAAGACAAAGTTGTGTTAACAAAGATGAAGGGCAGGGATAAGGGGAAAGAAAATAAAATCCCCTTAAATCAAAACTAACATATTAATCCTTCCGAATCCTCTTCCCTCCCTAGATTTTAACACCCTCCTGTAATCAACAGCAAAACACATACATGATCTCAAATCCAACAGCAGGGTGGGAGCAAAGCAGAAAAGAAACCTGGAAAGGCTGCCTGCATTGCAATTCCCCAGCGGGCTTGGCTTGTTATTCCTTGGCGTCCACGCTCAGCCTCGCCGCGGTGACCTCTGGAGCTCTTGCCGCATTCCCTCGGCTGTGGCCAGGCTGGGTGACTCGGTGCTGGCTGTTCCGGGCGATGGGCTGCAGCCGCACGCCGGAGCTGCAGCAGCAGCGGCAGCAGCAAGATCAGCAGCAGCAGTGGCAGCAGCAGGAGCAGGGTCTGCAGCAGCGGCAGGATCAGCAGCAGCAGGAGCAGGATCAGCAGCGGCAGGACGAGCAGCAGCCCGGGCTGCGGTGCCGCGGCGCTCCGGCGCTGCCCGGGAAGGCGCGGCAGCAGCGCCCGGCCGGGCGGTCACGGCCATCGCATCCTGACGTCAGCCGCACCGCAGCCGCGATGGGCAGAGCGAGGTGACGTCCCGAGAGCAGGTGCAGCCAGGTGAGCAGCGGCAGGGAAGGGCTCTGGAGCAGGGAAAAGCTCTGGAGCAGAGCCGTGTCCCACCCCGCTTCTGTTCCTGCTTCTGCTGCCGCCCCGCAGGAACAGCACCAACATCGCCACATCAGGCCACCGCTTGTCTGCGCCAGGGGAGAGACCTGGGACTGTCACAGCCAAAGGAAAGAGCGGTGTGAAGATCGTCTCTTAGAGTATTTAAACCTTTTTTTTAAAAAAAAATTAAAAATGTAAATAGTATATATCTTTTCAATATTACGCTGATAATTTCTTAAATGCAGTGTAGAATTTTTAGTGTTCACGTGACGTTTAAAGCACTGTTTTCCAAAAGGATGATGTCAAGTTGTATTAAAACGAACACAAATCCCAGAATCACAGAATGGTTTGGGTTGCAAGGGACCTCTGAAGATCATCTAGCCCAACCCCCAAAGCAGGGTCACCTACAGAGGTTACACAGGAAATACACCAAATCCATTCTAAAAATACCATGTTTGCTGTCAGATACCAGTGCATACACTAAAATAAAAAATTTTTAAAAAGTCAAAATATTTTAGGCATACTAGATGATAAACAATACTCTGTTATGTGAACACATGCTGCTGTTAATCCCACAGGCAAGAACTCATTCAAAACGGGACTTGATACGATTATCAACAGAATAATGAATAGAGCTTTGCTTGCAACAATCCATACTTTGAGAAAAGTACTATTCCACTATTAGTAAATGTAGGAGATGCCATTCGATGTCACTGCCAAAGTTTTGTACCAATATAGTACTGAATGGCAAGACCATTTTAATAAAATGTAAGTATTAATATCTGCTAATGAATGCCAATGAATTATTTTAATTTTTTTTTAAAAAAATTCTACAGGGACTACTGAAATTAAAAAAAAAAAACAAAAAAAACCCAAAGAACAAAACAATAGATAATTTACCAACCTGTTTTCCACACATTTTATCCCATTCCAGCTTCTGCTTTTCAATCTGTCTTTGCTCTAGAAAACTAAAAGACAAATGACAAGTGGAGGTTGTGGTTTTGTTTCCTCCTGCAAAAAAACCTTAGAATACATGTTTCTTAGGTAAGTTTAAAAAAGTATCACAGGAAACCAGCGTTTTTTTCCCCAGGTGACCCTCCAGCTGTGATGTATCACCCTACACCTCGAAAGCCTCTGTATCCAAATATATGTATATCATGGTGTATGATGTTGTGAGTCAACAGAGCACTCAAAATTTTGCAACCATGACTACTTGTGTACTTTTTAAAGGTCACTGAGCCTCCCTTGGAATTCTTAAATTTGCACTTGCAGCGATCTGCCCATTGAAAATAAAGAAACCTTTGGGAGAACAAAGTTCTTCACGTCACTGATGAGTCTGACCCAACATAGCTAAATACATAAATAAACATGCACATCCATATACATACACAAATATGCATACACAGACTTATATAAGCACATGTGTAAAAAACATGTATGCATGCATATTATAAATACAGCACACATACACATGCAGATGTGGACACACATTTAGATAGCTGTAACACCAAGAAAAAAGAGACTGGTAAATAAGGCAGCACTAATGAGGAGTGACCCAATTAACCCCAACTCCAATTAATATAGCTTATTCATTGCTGCAGACCAAGTCCTGCCCAGGGGTGCCAAGGACAGGGGTACCAACCAAGAGGGAGGGTCACAGAAAACACTTGTTTTCCTCTCACTCCTTCCTTCTACCACCTGGGAAACTACTTGGGACTGACAAAAGTATCAGCTCTGGCAAAGTATGCAGATGGTGGATGTGAGATCCATCTCCGCTGACGAACAGCACTTAAAGCTTACAGACTAAAATACACTGAACTGTTTTAGTGTTTTCCAGCAATCAGAAGACTGAAAACAATATTTAAAGCAAGCATTAAAATTGGATGAGAATGCTGTCTGTGCTCCTGTCGAAGTAAGTCCATAACCTCGTTTTTGCTTGCATTGCTCAGGGATTGTGCAATACATTTCAAATAAACAAATAAAACAGGAAACGAAATGAGTACACTTTGACAGGATAATAAATACCACAAATAGGGAAGTTGCTTGGCACCCCTACCCTAGATGCATTCTGCCAATTACACGGGCACTGCAAGGGAAAGCCGTAAAAGATTGTTTAACTGAGAGGATTACTGAGGATTGCTTGACTGTTCTCTGTTTGGCAATTGGGAAGTTGAAAACCCTGTGATCAGCAAACCCTTCAGCCAGCAGGCATTTGCCATTGCTGCTGACAAACAAAGACTAAACTGCAGAAAAGGGAGTCTTTGACAGGGTCCAGGAAACAATCACATATTCTGTCTTGTGTAGTTTGTGCTGGAACATTATTGGTTTTTTCCAAACCACTTCCGTTGCAGCTTTTCTGTGAGTACCTCAGATAAAGCACTGAAAACAAATACACAGTCGTTAGTGACAAAGGGGAATGGTATTTGCCAGTGCAAGAAGGTAAATGCAGGCAAGTCAAGGAGGAGGATTTTTCCCTTGTGGAAGCTGTAGCCTTACTTGCACTGATCCAAGAACTATCTAGCCTCTATTTTCAGGACAGTGAAGAGATTTAATGTACTTGAAGTCAAAGTCGTTGCCAAACTTGCTCATTAGCTGAATCTGCACATTGCACAAAGCTGCTGCTGCTGCTGCTGGTGTGATCAGCTTCAGGTGCAAGAGAAAACGTGTTGTTCTAGGAGACGTAAATTTCCAGGTGTTTTTTTTTTTTTCCTGAGATAGAAAATAATTCCAAATAACAGTACACTCGATACACTTTGCTGTATAGAGCTGTTTCCTCCTAATACTGCAAAAAAATAATCTGTGGTAGGCTTGGCTTTATTGGTGTTTGTCCAGACTAGACACGGCTGCTGCAGGATCTGCCAGCCAAGACCCCCTGCTCGGACAAAGCCCGAGCAAACAAAAAGGAGGTTTTCTGTTGTTGCAGCCATCTGCCACATCCCCACCAACAAAAGCCATCTGTGTGTGGGAAATGAATGGAGGGACAGTGTTCAGGACCAGTAGTATTTTTCAGCATAACCATGCCAGGAAAATCATGTAGCGTGGGAGAAACTTGGAACCAAATTTTTTGAATTTCCACATATAAATCACAGAATGGTTTGGGTTGAAAAGGACCTTAAGCATCAAGGTCCAAGCACCAAGTTCAGCCCCACCCTGCACATTCAAGTCTGTTTAAGGGATGGCACAGGCAGTCACAGCCAGAGCCCGATGTCCCTCCAGCCCAACAGGTTTCACTGTTGACTTCTTTCTGGAGGTCACAGGCGGAGGCATCAAGAAAAAAATAGCTCAAATTCTAAGGCTTTTGTATCAAGTTGTGGAATGGCTATAATTGGAGATATTCAAGGTTCCACTGAAGAAGTCCTTGCACAACCTTAGCCCTTTAGACACACTTGGAGAGGAGGTTGGGTTAGATGACCTCCAGAGGTCCCTTCTGACCTGAATTATCCCCTGACTGCACAAATCTCCTCCTTCCTGGAGAGTGACCACTAAGCCCTGTCCCTCACTTCCTCTTCTTACACCAGCTTTCAACTCCAAAACCAACCTCTCATCCAACCTTGTGGCAACTTATTTTCTTTGCAAAGTTTAATAAGCTTTGCAAAAAGCTTCTCAAAAGCTTTCTGAAAGTGCAAGAGGATTATTATGCCCACACGACCCTCTTTATTGGCATACTTACCACCCTTCCTCCAGAAGCCAGTGATGCTGGACTTCACTGGAGCCTCTCCAGCAGCTTCCCAGCAGACTGTGTTCATCCCTGGATCTCACTTTCTGTCACAGACTATGTCATCTCACCAGGAGTGTTAGCTGCTCCCAACCGCTTTGGCATTCCCCAGGCCCTGCTAAAAGAGTTTTTGAATATATTGGTGGCCTCCAATGATACACAGAGCCCAGACACAATTCTTTATTTTTTTTCTCCTCACAGTTTATGATAAGAGTTCTCAAAAATTTTATCTAATCATGTCTATTTATTAACATCTACTTTGACTACTGCTTTTTCCTAGTCTTAGTGTATCAGATCAAGTAATACCAGTGCAATATTGAAACAAAAATATGAAGTGAGTGGAAAATGATCTGATGAGAGGACAAGGAGAATGAAAGGTGTCACTTTTAAATTTAAACCAGATCCAGTTTGTGGCAGAATACAGCTGTGCAAGCAACTAGTAAGCTATGGAAAGCTCCGAGCCCTGTGAGGGTGAGATGTGGATGACAAGAGCCAGGTCTGCTGCTGCAGGTGTCCCACACAAGAACCGCCCTGCAAGCTTTCTTGCCTTTGGAGGTGAAAGAAACAAGGTGCCATGAAGAGGGGACTCCTGTGGTGCCTAAATGCCCCAACCTGCTTCAGAGGTGAAGGGCTGAAAGCACAACGTGGTGCGGAAGAAGAAACCCCACTCACACTGGTGAAAAACCCCAACTGCAAATGCAGAGATGCACCCTGCAATTCTCATGTCATAGTTTAACAAGGGGTACTAATTTCATTAGAATGCAGGTCAAAGGATCCAAATATGTTGTTTCTGCTGTTTTAGAAAGGGAAGCCATTGCCACAAGGTGGACATGGCCCAGCAGGTCATGCAGAGCAGCATCACCCCCACCCAGCCTGCCCTCGTTCCAATCCCAAGGCTTGTTGGCTTGGACTTGTGCTGAGGCTGAGCTGCAGGGAGAGGTGGGCATGGAGCGAGCACCACAAAGAATGGGAATGGCACGTGATCCTCACTAGAGAGCAGGGAAAGGTCCCTTCTGGAGCAGCCTGGCCACACGTACTGATCAAACCCCTTCAACAAATCTCTGCTGACTGGGTGTCCTCTCCCACAGGGTACTCAGAAAGGTCCCACCCTGTCCAGAGATGCTGCTGATATTTGGGGGCAGGGAAGGGATGGCATACACTCAGCATATTTTGAACGTTCTGAGCTATTTTAATCCACCTTATGATCCCCCGGATAAGCACCTAAGACTGAGTGACCCAGCACGTGAATTTTACAGGGAGAAGTGCCTCAAACTACTTAATGTGCTCCTGCAGAAGCTCTGCCCTTTGACTGCCCACACTTTTTTTCAGTAATGTATAAGTTTTTAGTTTTTCTTACTAAAATAATGTTTCCACTTTTTCTTACTAAAACCGTACAACAGGAGTGCAGATAGTGTTCATTAGCTATGGTAAATGAAAATTATCTAAAAAGGTCAGCAAAACATATGAGTTAATGTCCATTTTAAGGAGACAAAGAAAAAAGATTATACCTAGATATACAAAGATCTGCCATAGACTCTATGCATAACAAAACCAATTATTCACTTATCAAAGTTGTAAGGTCTCAATGAATCATAAATAAATCTTCATCAGGAGTAAGTTTCCTCTTTGAAGTTGCCTTCTAACCCTTTTTATACAACTGCACTTTTCCAGGATCAAAAGACAAAGCACATTGTTAACTTCATTATAAAGATGTTAAACATCTCCCATTGGATGCCCATTTCATATTTTAAAAAAATATTTGAGAAAACCCTTCAGTTTAAGTTAAATTCACAGGTCCAGTCCAGAATTAGACTCCCAATCATCTGTTTCCTTTTTTATTTACTTTCCTGATTTTTATTTTCTTGTTTTCCTTTCTGTTATGATTTCACTGCTACTTTCTAGTTTCCAGCCTCCTTTTCTGTCTGCATACCTGTAAATACAGAAGCAATTATCAAGGCAGCAAGAGAGGATGAAGGGTGTGTGATAACTGAACGGTATTCATGGATTTGAATGTTGTCCCTACTGCTGTCAGAAGTTAACTTAATTTTAGCCTTGTAGTCTCTTGCATTATCCTGCACTCTCAAATTGCTTATTCCAGAAGGGCAGCCCTCTCTCAAGAGGTGTTTGGCTGCTTAGGGTGTTTGCTGTATCGCAGCTCTGTATGTAGTGTGAGAAAAAACAGGTGATAAAAGGACATAAACAAAGGTGTCTTTATAAATGGGTTATTCACGTCCAGCCTCTCATCCACCAGCATCCATCCTTCTCTGCAGAGCTGCTCTCAAGGATTTCTTCTCCAGGTCTGTGTTCATGCCTGGGATTGCCCTGACCCAGGTGCGGTACCAGCACTTGGCCTTGCAGAACCTCATGAGGTTGTCATGGGCCCACTTCTCAAGTTTTTCCAGGTGCCTCTGGATGGATCCCATCCTTCTGTTGTGTCAGCTGCACCAACTCAGCTGCACCAAATTGCTGAGGGTCCACTCAATTCCACGGTCTGTCATCAATAAAACCTGTAAGGAGCACTGGTCCCAAGACACAGC
>VWZT01001896.1:8831-46956 GCA_013397055.1 Pachycephala philippinensis | reverse complement strand
CGGGGAGCGTGGCGGCGGCCGCACGCCGGACCGGGAGGGTTGGGAGCGAGCCCGAGCCGTGCCCGGCGCTGCCCGCGGCCGAGCGCAGCCGGGGGGTTTCGCTACGCGGCGTTCCCCGGGCGGCCGTGCTCTGCCCTGATCCCCGATCCCCGGCCCCAGGCCGGTGGCACATCCAGCTGCAGACGGGCCCTGTCCGTGCGAGCGGCCCCCGCTGCCCGCCCCTGGGGACTCGCGGCGCCCCGGCCGTGCCGGAGCCGTGCCGGAGCCGTGCCGGTCGCGATGAGCCGTCGCAGGAGCCCGGCTGTCGGCTGCCTGTTGCCGTGTGTGACAATGGAATTCCCTGCCGTTGCCATAGCACCGGGCACTTGTTGCGAGGGGCTGGGGGGAGATGCTGCATTTCCTCTGGTTCACCCCGACTCCCCGTCCACCGCCCCCGTGTCGGCAGCTGAATGCTGCTCCGTAAAACATCGGCTACTTCAGCCAAAATAAAGACAAGTTGTAATAAAACAGCTCTTTGTCTTTCAGATTTCAGGTACTCAGACTCCACCTTTACCTTCACCTATATTGGAGGCTCCAAAAGGTACTTTTTTACAGTAATGACTCCATTTCCTGCTGGCAGTAAAATGCAGTGGTTCAGCAACGTGGCAGATTTTTATGTTTCCTTATCTTTTGCAAGAAGGATGGTTATAAATCATCGACCTTCGTGCAGACGTAAACTGAGGAAGAGGTGTGGAGGGAGGTGCTGAGAAAGGTGATCCTAGTCGTCAGGGGCTCGTTCTTCAGTCCTGCTCTGTGAAGCTTCATTGTCTTTGGTTTTCTTCTCAGTTTATGTAGAGACATAGAATTCCTGCCGTATGTAAACCTAACAGAAACATGGCAAAGGCATCAGTGTATGGTGTAAAGTTAATTTATGTTAAAAAACTGGAAAAAGTTAAGATTGTAATAACAAATAGGCCAAATTTCACATCAGCAGCTTACTTCCATGCGTGAGAGCCATATTTGGTCTCATGGCAGATGCAAGGCTGTCTGCAGTTGACCAAATTAAATTCCTGAGACATTAAATGAAATGCCAGTATAACTTAGAAGGCTAAAAAATTGTTTTATTGAATGTTTAAATATTGTTTCTAAGTGGATCCAAGCTTGTGGTTGTAAATTAGATTGTACCTGTACACCTTTTCAAAAGATACTTCAGCATTTGTTGTGCTTGTCAGTTTTCAAAACGAAATATAAGTAGAAACTAGAACACATTCTTTTGCTTTCCCTGATTGTTAGTTATCTTTTACTTAATAAGGTGTTAAAAGTAAATGGTACATTGGTCTCTTTTAGCTTGATTTTTAGAATTCTATATAGCAAGCAGTTTTGTGTCTATTTTTTGGTTCTTTTTTTTTTAATAATTCAGTTTGTCTGGTATCTTTGTCAATTATTTTTCTTTCGCAGGGTACATCGCGTTAAAGTACTGCATTCTTTTTTATTCTTTGCAAGTGAACCTGTCAGTGGAGGCAGCACTCCCACAGCCATCAGTGCTCTCTCTGTGCACACTTTGGGATCTGGCTGTAGGACCAGACTCCCAGATGGTCTTGAGGCTCCAGGATTGCTCAGAAAAGTGTTTTCCCACCTCACTACTGTACTGCTTCCTACTAAAGGAAAGGACAACTTCTGTCATTTTCAGTGAAGTAAAATACTTTACCCAGTAGCTGAGAATCAATATATTTTTAGGTTTTTCATAGTATACTTTTTCCTTTAGTACTTTAATATATGCTTTGTTCTGGTGTGGTTTTAAAAGATAGTTTCAAAAGGATCGATACTGAAACACAGGCCTCACTTGACATAAGCATCTCAGGACAGGTATGAATTAACAAAACCTGAAAGGTGTGACTGCTTTGATTAACTGTTATCACTTTTGCAAGCAGGGGCCTAGCCCTGGTGGGCTACGGTGATAAGAAGGGAGAGGCATGTTAGCTGTCATGAAAGGCTAGAAAAATGTAAAGTCCTAAGTTTTGTTTTAATAGATAGAAAATAGAAGAACGTAATCAATGAAGTACAGATATAGAAAAGCATTGTACCAGTTAGATAAATGTGAGGAATATGTTAGATAGGAACTATCTACCATGTTTGTAACCCTAAGATAAAGAAACCACAAGTTATGTAAGATCCCAGTCCTTAAAACTGTAACTTTTAGATAAGCAAACAAACAAGGGCGGATACCAGAATTATAGCAGTATAAAAGCCTGTGTAAAATGAACCACAGTCAGACATGCACATGGAGGTGCTAACCCCTGCATGTTCTCTTGGCATCAATAAAGGTGTGTTTTTCTTTCTAGTACCTGCTGTGGAGTAGATTCCTTTGAATCAATACAGTAAAAACTATTTAACAGAGATACTATTTATCATTTAACTAAAATGATTAAAATTGAAAGTTACTTTGAACTGTTCTCTAAACCAAATACCACAGCAAGAAAACAGGAAGTGAAACCTGTCTATTGTTTCCATCTTCCGAGCTGAATAAAGTAAAAAGCCTAAGGGCATAACTGATGGCAAACAAACTGGTTTATCAATGTTGAAACAAAGTGTTGGCACTTGCTCAATGAGGAACGGAAGAGGGCCTTTCATTCCCCAGCCTTGAATTTAACATGGGTCAGCATTTGCTTAGGAAACTGATGACCGAAAACCAGTCTCAGGACCTTGATGATTCAAACACAATTGAGAAACACTTGTAATGCCTACAGAAATTGGTGAAAGTGGGTTGTTACTTAGACCACTCTCAAATTTCACTTTCCTTTTCGCAGTTTAAGGATATTTAAAAAGCGTCCTTTTAGATACAGGTGTCACGTTCCCTGTGTTATTTAACAGAGTGTTATACCACATGTATTGTGATTTAGCAAGTTGTTTTGCAGTATTCTTGGTGTACACTGGTGTACTGAGTGGCAGGCTTATGGCAGTAATCTCTCATGTAAAGTGTGTAAAATGAAAGCTATTCAGAACAAAACTTCAGCTTCTCACATCAAAGGTGTGTGAGTGGTTTCTTCTTAGAGGTTGTCATAGAGCAGCAGCTATACTGCAACGTGTGCAGCATTTGAGCAGGCCTCCAGTATGGGGTCAACAGCAGTGACTTGTACATGGTAACAGTTTAGGAGAGCACAGGGTCATCCTAGAACCTTCTTTTTGGCTGTTGGATATGAATTTTTTTATGCTGACACTGCTGCAGCTGTGCACTTCCTGAGTGGTAGCACCATTTTTTGATTATTGCACTCAGGAGTTGTCCCTAAATGATACAGCCTCCATGGTCATGGACTCATCAGCCAACAGGCCTTGTCCAGTTGCTTCAGATTTTCAGCCCGATGACTTTTGTTTTTCCAGTCCACAGGAACACAAGCATTAGAGTGATGGGCAAAGGAGTGGATGTTCACTGAATGGATGTTCAAACCAAGGAAAGATTTGAATGAATTAAGAGTAGAAGTGGTGTGTAAGGAAGATTACAGTACTTTACTACACATTATTAGTCATGCCTGGAACTAAGTATTTTTCACACTTGGTTTCCTTTAGATATATTTTTTGGGGTCAGTGCGTAATATGGCCTTGGTTTAGCCGTAGTGGTTGTGTGGAAGAGCAGAAGCCCTTGAAAGAAGGCACTGTGTTTGAGAAGCAGGATTCTTCAGCAAGTGACAATACTAGCAAGTTAAACATCTCTCTGGGTTTTCCTCAGCATACTGTAGTTGACTCTAGTGCCCATTATGTCCATTTACCAGTGATCTTAATTTATAAACCCAGAGCTAGATTCACAGTACATCAGAGTAAGTCCATGGAAGTCAGTGTACCAGTATTATTATTTTGAGGACCTAAGGTTTATTTGTGGTTTTTTTCTTCAAAGTGCTAAGTTTATCAATGTGAGATTTTTTTTCTTGGGGCCAGCTTCTCAGACTTAATATCATTTTTCCCTTGCTGCTTGGATTGATTGCACAGCCTCTTTCTGCACTTTTGAAATATTAAGGTAGTACATAAGCATGCTGCAGATCCATGCAAATAGACAGGCCTGATCCATAGGACATTTATTATTGCTTATGTGGAAATTTCTTATAATCCCATAGTAAAGTAGTAGTACAGACAATCCTTTTAGACTGTATTTCATTGCACTTTTGTTTTCTTAATGCATAGTGTTCAGACTTCCAAATTGTTAGATCTTTTTGTCACTGCAGAGATGTCATCTGTTTTGGGAAGTTTGTAATTGGCAATTTGTTAGTGAAAGCATGTCTTTGTGCATAATGTGGGCACTAAATAGAGGGCAGATTGTTTATCAATTTAATAAATTTTTTATTTCATTGTCAAAAAGCAGTAAGTAGGTTGATTTCTTACAAAAAGAAGTGTTCAGTCAGGTGCTGTGACTGTGCAAGATTTGCTCTCCTTTAACTATATGTAGAAGAAAATAAAAAAATTACTAGATTCTTTAATGTTTGTGTTTTTTCTGCAGGATCTAAGACAGGTATTGTGAACGTGTGGAGTTCTCCATTTTAAAAGAATCTCTAGTTTCCTTTTTCTGCCCCTGTATGAAACACTGTTTCTCCAGAAACCGTGCAGACTGAACAGATCTGCTGATCTGTCATCTTTCAGATAAAAATGCGTGATGCCCTGAAGTTGTTTTCACTTTATATGTCATTTGACATGCTTTACATAGAAGCAGTGCTTGCTTGTCCCGAAAAAAGATATTTTTTCTCTTTAGTATTTTTCTCATCCTGCTTTTTTTTTCCCCTGAGGCTAAACAAGGACATCATATCAGTCCTGAAATACTTCATTCAGATATGTTCTTCAGTCTCATTTGCAGTGAAGGACACTGGCAGTAAGGTTGTGCATGAGAACTAATAACGAGATCTAATACTGCAGCATATTGTAAATAAACTAGGTAACACCTGGACATACAGATTAATTTTGCCAGCAAAGCTCATCTCCTATTCACGCAGTGGACTTAAATTCTGCCTTCTGTACTTCAGCACAATGATTGCAACAGTGGCAGTTCTGAAAAAGCAAGGAAATTTTGGTCTAAGTATTTGTTTATTTTTGCTTAAAATAATGACAAAATATTACCTTACATGGTTTTGATTTTGAGTATTTGGTTTTTTGTGTTTTATTCCGGAGGTTTTTGTAGGATCAGAAGCTCTCATGTAAAATGATGAGTTAATTTCCACCTCACTGTGGTAGAGAAGCATTTCGCAGATAAGGAACTGTGCCACTGAAAGAGTCACTAAATTGCTTTTAACTTCATAGCTAGAGATGAAACCACTCTCTGAAGTCCTAGCACATTGTGTCCACCAGGTGTTTGAACCACTTGACAATAAATAGATATAGATAACCTTTTTCTCCCCTTTTGTGGTATGCTGTATTGCTGCTTCTGTGGATTTATAAAGTTTCCTGCATGAGATATTCCATTTGGTGAAGAATTTTGAAATTCTGGTGTAACTCTGATAATACTGAAGTCTTTGGTACGCAAAGTTGTAAA
Organism: Pachycephala philippinensis; assembly: GCA_013397055.1. NCBI lineage: Eukaryota > Metazoa > Chordata > Aves > Passeriformes > Pachycephala > Pachycephala philippinensis. Next base: position 41,468 of record VWZT01001896.1, on the reverse strand, counting down.
GAAAAATGTATTTTGGATAAATTATTCTTATCTTAATCTTAATGTTCAATTTATGTAAAATACAAGAAAAAAGAGAAAACTGAAAAACAGTTTTTAAACCAAAACATATAATTCTGTCCATCAGAAAATACCAAAATGGAACACATTTGGTTTGTTTTTTTATTTCCAAAATCATCTAGTTTAACACCAGTGTGTTTCGTATTTGTCTCAGCTCTTGGGTCAGGTTCATGACATGGCAGTGTGCTCACTGGCTGTGTAAGGATTGGGAAGGGAAGGCTGGACTGTTCCTTTTGGAACCAATGGCAGCTTACATAAGATGAAAGTGTTTGTGAAAGTATGACTTACGAAGGTGAGAACTTGATTGTAATGGAATCCATTGCCCTGAATGGTTTTAGTTTAGATGTAATCAGTTTTATGCAGAGCCTAGGAAGGGCTGGTGCAAGCACAGTTCAGCTCCTGGTGCTGATGGCTGTAACTTTGTGTTCAGGTTATTCAGTAGGTAATTACATTCCTAAAATCTACTATTACAGTAAGAGAGGGGTGAAGACTAGACACACAGCTTTTACCTAGCTGTCTCTTTAATCTATTTCAAAATACCTGGGAGTTTCTATATCTTTCAATTTTAACTTTCCTATCAAATATGGTTTAACATTTTTTGCTGTTACTACACTGTTTCTGTGACAGAGAAGTCTGTGGTATGAGATGGGAATCTGGTTTAGATGTAACATGGGAAGAATTGTGATTTTCATTTTTTCACTAAAGATTCTGTAGATGAAATAATGTTGAATAGAGCCTTGGGTACTTTAAAAAAGTAGTTTTTGGTCAGGTGTTACTAAAGTTTCAGTTTTAAAATCTCTCTAAGACAAGCATTTTCCATCCTATGAACTTCTGTTAATGTACCCTCAGTCTAACTTTATACTACCTTCTAATAATGTCTCTGTGCAGTACATATGTGAAACCTACCCATACATTCCTACAGATACTTTTTTGATAAATACTGCAAGAAATTCAGTAGGTGTGATTTAACAAATTACTCATCCTAGAAAGAGATCTAGTAGAACACAATAGTAAAGAAGTGCATCATTAAGTGCAATGTTGAGGGTTGTGAAAAGCAGTATCACCACCACTGTTCTACTCACGGTGTTACTGAGCTTGCCTTGTTTTGCTGGGTTTGTGTCTGACAGCTCCTTCTTGCCTTGCTGTTAAAAAGCTTGTCTGAAATTAACTCAGTCCCTATCATTGCATCATGTAAAAAACATATACTTCGGTGACAGCATGGTCTTGTGGAGATTTTGTATGAGTCTAGTGAAGCAAGTTGCTATCCTCTTTCAGGTGCCTATTATACCGATACTAAGAACAACTGTGTCAAATTGTGAACCTCTTCCTTTCAGTGAGAAAAACATGGTTTTAGGCATTTAAATTAATGGTCTAGTTTTCAGAAGTGTCAAGCTGCCACACCACATAGCAGTCTAGGTATTAACATGGGTTGTTTAGCTCTTTTAAAAGCATCACAATTCTTAGCAGGTGTTTCTGCCATATAGATGTATGCACTGTTTTTTGAATGGTTTCCCAGCACAGAGAGTTGGGGAGAGTGCTTGAATATCTCTACAGAAAACAATTTCAGTAACTTCTTTCTCTACTTTCATCACGTATTTTAACATATTAGTACCTAAAAATAAACCTGTAGGCTGTCACTGTTAAAGTGTTAATGTAGTAAGACAAATAGATTTGAAAGAAGAGCTCACTCTGCCAAGATTAATTTAGATCATTTTTCTCTATATTGGGACTAATGCCATTTCTGCCTTTTCCTGTTAGGCTCTACTAATTTCCTGTATTTTTCGTTGCTCGTAAATGAAGAGCTGAAGATACTTATTGGCATATTTTTTCCATGGATTACTTGCTGTGTAGACCGTGAATTCTCATTTGAGTCAGTCTAAACATTCCCGAGTCAAAATAGTTCCAGCACCTAGAGTGAAAGTAAATTTAAACTTGCTGGGAGAGTTCACTTAAAATTAAAACTAAGGAAGGGATGAAATGTGAGTAAATTTAAAGAAACCTCCAATGTATAATTCTGCTTCGGCATTAAATAAATGTCCTGCAAAAGAGGACAATTTAGGCCCTCCTTACTACAGGAGAGTGGAGATTTTTACAGGTGTTTCATGGAATATGCCTTGTCTGAGGAGAAGGAGCTCCTTTTAACAACGTAAAATTGACTCTTAGGGGTAAACCTACTGTCCCGGGCAGCAGTAGCTAGAAAATCTTACTGAAAGAAGAGAGCCCGAACAAGAATTAACATCTCCTTCCCCTGACAGCCTTCTGCATGCTCACACAAGATAGCATCTATCCCACTTCTATGGGAGGAAGAGCAAGAAAGAGCCTTGCCTAAGGAACGGGCAATTGAGTCAGAGTTCTCCTGGGAGGACCCATTATTTCCTGGGAGTTTTCGATCAGCAATTGTATTCCCCTACTGCAAGGGCATCCAAATGAGTCATGGTCTTGTGTGTGCTCATGCAAGGCAGCAGGCAAAAAACATCCTTGGTTCGGTGTTGGGGGGTGAGCACCTTTCTGTAGCTTGCTTGAAGGCAGAGGATCTGTGTGAGTCTTGTCTTCTCCTGTCTGTCACAGAAGATGGTGGCATATCCTGGCAATTAGGATGGAGCTGCATTGTTCCAAGGGAGGGATCTGTAATGCTCAGTGGGAACCTATCTGGAGCCAGGAATTAAGGGCAAAGAGGAAGCTCAAAGAAACTAGCTAACCCTCCAGATGTTTCCTTCCAGCCTCAAGGCATTGATCAGAAATAAAAGGGGGCAACAGCATGTCACCTGGATAATGAAATGTACTGTTTGCCAAAACAGAGTGCAAAAAATGGTCACATACCATTTGTAGAAAGTAGTATATAATTAAAGGATAAGTTCCTTTTAGATTGTGTAGCATTCAGCATTTCATCTCTTGCAGGTTGCCATCTTCAAATCTTGTTGCTTTAAGTAAGTCTTCCATTTGAAGTTATAGAGAAGAATTTTTCGTATTAAGAGCCAAGCTAGAAGGCAGGATTACTTTGCACCATTAAGCTGTAATGTTCCTTTCCAAAAAGGTGTAAGGTGTTTGTGACAGACATTGCTTGCTCTCAAGTAGAAAAAATAGGCTGTGGGTTAGACAGAGTATTCCAGGTCATTAGCTTTTGTGGAAATTATGTATATATTTTTTGTGTGTGTGTAATCACTCGTTCTTGCCTATTCCTCTTCCTTAATGCTGAAAAGGTAGTCTTTGATAGGGAGTTCTCACCCCAGAATAATCACACATAGAGTAAAATATAAAAATAATTAGGATGTTCTTCTGTCAGTCTGGAGTTGATAAAGGTGTTAAAACCAGGAAGCATCTCGTTGTAGTAAAAATACCTGTTGATAGTCAACTTCTTGATCTGATTTACATCTCTGTAAGTCTGGAGTGGTGCTGCTGATGTGATGGGGCACAGTGTGTGCACAGTGATATTTGATTTCAGTAGTCAGTAGTACTGACTACTCATAGTGAATGGCAGTTTGAGTGATCTTTTTCATCTGAGGGGGGGAAATTATGAAGACCAGAGTTCTGTTTTCTGCCATCTTTGCAGATGTTTTCTCATTTTTGAGTATTTTTGTGGATGGTTGGAGAGCTGCAATCTATCCAAGGAAAAAACTCGGTTTCATGCATGCTTACCAGGTTGCTGATGTTGCTGAGGGCACAGACAGATGGCCAGTTGTCAAACTCATGCTCCTCCTCTGTCTTCTTAGCCTTAGCATCTGAAAACCTGATTGTCACAGAGTCCTCTTTTAAGAATGTAGTCTGCTGGGCCACAGGAAAAGCTTCTTTACCCATCACTCGGTCAGAGTCAGTACCAATTTGTAAGCTGAGCCTGAAAATGGTTCCAGATCTTTTTGTAGGTATAACCCATTAGCTGAAAGAGAAATGATGATTTCTTATCAAGGACTATTCCGTGAAAAAACCTAAAAGGATCCTACTGATTTTGTCTACACTTAAACTGTGTGAAATCTGATCATTTCAATATATATTTGTGCAAAACAGTGGAAACATAGGGAAAAAAAGTTTTACAGTATTTCAGACCAAAAAAATGTGACCTTCAAGTATTAAAGTACTGAAAACTTCTGGAAAACATACTGTTTTATCAGTGGGTGACAAGAACAGTGAAATTGGATATGTTTAAGTGGCAATAAGAGGAACATAACCTCTACAAGAATCTCCTTGGGTACACACACTAGTTTTGTTAACTAAGACCAACAGAATAAGTTTAAATAAGTTTATCATTGACCTCTGGAGTACAAAGTAAGAAGTCACTGCCATCAGGGCACCAAAGATGCAAGGTTGCCTTTAGCAGACAGATGTCCACACTTTTATTTATTTTATTTTAATATCTGCGTAGCACAAGAGCAGCATTGCCTTTGGTATACAGTATATATGTTCTCTGTGCCAGATTTAGCTGTTGATGGAATTTTTACAGAAAACTTAAGAGTTGTTTAAAGCATTAAGTAAAATTACAGGGGGTTAGCAGCCACCAGTTTAATTCTTGTTAAGCTATTTTGCTGTGTAATCTAAGGACCTTTACAATTCCATGTTTTTCTTGTTTGTTTTGGTATTCTATTTTTAAAAGATGCGTTGTGAGGGATTCTAATGTTTCTTTGGTTTTACCTAGGTACAGTGAGCTGGAAGAAACACTTTCTTCCTGTGAATCACAGATAGGGAAGAAGCAAGTACAGGGAGACTCCAGGCTCTTTTTGTACCTAAATTTGTATCTTACTCATAAGCATTTACCTGTTTTAGATTGTCCCTCTTGTGATGAATAATAGCTTATTATGCTCTTTCTATGTTTAAACATCAGTGATTAGATATTAAAAAATATTACTTCACTAAAACGTATGCCTTTATTTAAGGCATGAAGAAACGCATTCATCCTGTAGTTCAGCAGAAAACTGACCTTTGCCAAGGACAACAAACACAGAGATATGTCGGGTAAATACCTTCTATATCTAGCACTGTCTGGCTTCAAGGCAGACATGGGAGTGTGGAAGAAGCTGGCCTCCCAGTGGGCTCCTAAGGATTAGGCATTTGCTGTCCATGAAGAGAACAGGAGCTGTAGTTAAATGAGTCAGGATAAAAATTACAAAAGCTATTGGTTTTATGGAGGACATAAATCGATCACCATTTGGGGTCAAGAAAAGCTGGCTACAGTCTTTACTTATTTCACCTATTAATAAGGCATAATCAGCCAGCAGGACAGTGAGTCAAGTCTTGGACTGGAGGACCACTGGGAAAGGTGGCCTGTCTTGTGTGGCATGGCAATTTTTAAAGCATATTTCCAGCATATCTCAGTGTATGTAAGTTGCAGAACTTCTGACATAAGTACTTAGCAGATCATCATAAATCGCTGGTATTAATGAGCATATTGCCCTTCTTTTGGCTGCTTACAGCGTATTCCTTTCTTTATTTTGTCCTAAGTTACTTCTCTGTTGTACTTCTTGTGATGTAACATTATTACCATATTCTCAGCTAATTTAAATTGACAAATTGCCATGGAATTTGGTAAAGTCATGCCAACTTACAGCATTGCGGACCTGTCTATAATTATATTCATCTTGTTAAGGAAGTTTAAATAGAGCAAAGCTAAATATAAACGTTATCTTCTTTGACTTCTAATAGAAAAGTTTAGTATATGCATGATTGGTTACATACCAAAGTGAAATTACACATGATTTGTGTTTGCATTTTAGGTGGCAGGTAAGGACAAGTTTCATCTAGGCTGAAAAAGTGAAATATAAAGTATGGTTTTTAGGAATGGCTTGTATTGGAGTGGGGGGAGGACCAAAATGGTGCAGAGATGCCTGGAGGGATAGGGACATGAGATGTTCTCCCACACAGCAAGCAGGTGTTCTCAGCAGGGTGGCATTTGAGTCTCAGGTGTGCATGTGGTGCTACTCACAGACAAAGGCCAGGACACCGCAGTGGTCTCTTTTTTTGTTCTCAATGCTAAGCTGAACTCAGCAAAGCACTGACCAGTTAGTGTGCAATGGTGGTGTTCCCACAGGATACTTCTGGCACAAGGAAGACCTTGTCCCACAGAAAATACTGCCTCTACGCTCCCCCTTATGTGATGATGATTACTTCAGGCTGCAGAAGTTAGAGGAAGTTTGACACCACCTCTGGCCTTGCCATTTTTGTTTTGTCTGTGCCACTCTCCTTGCAGTTGTCTTCCTATTTCTTCCCAACTTGTCATTTTCCACCTTCTTTCTTACAGCCTTTTGCTTTCCAGAGGTTCTCTGTGTACTGATTTATTCTGACAAAAACTGCTGTTTGTTGTGTTCATACTGTTGAAGCAGACAGACGTGAAACAGTTGGCATTACACAAGTGTGCCATGAAGGTTAACAACATGGAGCAGCTGTAGACCACGTATCTCCCAGTTCTTCTCAGTTTAGGTGTGGATTCTGAAATGCTTGTTTCAGTTTTCTGACGTTTTGCCAGAATAATGGATGCACATGTTCACTGCTGTGTGGCTAGGAAAAAAGGACCCAAAAAATCACTGCTGAAATAATTGCAGCTGCTGCCTGAGTTGTTTGTTGGTTTAGGTTTAAAAGTCTTTTTAAGCTGGGGTGTTTTTGTGATTTCTGTTGTGCTTAATTAAGTCTGAACAGGTGTTTAGAAATGGTATGTATTTCAGATCTTTAACTGTAGATGCTGCACAGGTGGAAGAATGCATTTTAGCTTAAACCAATAAAAGTTGTATGCTCTTAGCATTATACAAAATGTAAAATAGAATGGCAAAGCAAATAAAACCAATGTTGCTTTATATGGTTTCCCATTCTACGTATTACAGGCTTCTTACTCTTTAACGAGCAACCTCTGTGGACCTTTGTGAGTCTCTCTCCAGTAACTATTTTTTAATTCTATTCCCCTAAATAAAGGAAATCTGGTATTTCCATCAGTAACAATGCACAGTTCATTAGGTACATGGTGCTCTTAACTTTCACTATGAACACTGAGAGTGTTCAGTATTCACTTTGGAGATCATGACAATGTTCTTTTCATGTATTTGGTCACTAATAGGACACTTGACAGTGACTTTTTGCTCTCTGTAATGTTTGAGCTTTTTCTTGGTTGGAGTGTGCTTTGATTTATGATAGTGTAAGTCACAGATGAATTACGTGTCCTGTTAGTGGAGTCCTGATGGTGGAGTTTCACTAGTGTGAGCTGGACACCTTGGGTATGTCTGTGGTTTTTTAAGGGTCAGGCTTGAAAACCAGGTTTGCCTGTTGTGCAGATCACCAGCCCCATAGGCAGAGGGTGGGTGAGGTGTGCCCTCGGCACATAGGACCTTCAGTGCCCGGGAAATCTGTCAGGGGAGTGTGCAGTAAGAACAGTGGAGGGGTGGGCCGTGGAGTGTGCCCTGCTCAGCCATGTACGTGGTGGGAGAGTGGAATTCTTGTGCACCCTCCCCGAAGGCTGCTCTCTCACACCTTCCCTAGTGCACTGGGATCCACCTGCAGTGACTGTCTTTCAGAGCTTTCAGAGCAGGACAGAGAGCTGCCCTGGGTGAGCTCTGCCATCTGTGGGGCAGAACCTGTCAGTCTACCATGGGGGTCTGTGCTTCCAAAAGGCTGCTCTCCTTCACTCTCAGGACAAGTGGGACTTGTGGACTTGTGGCAGGCTGGCAGATAGCAAAACACTGCAGGGCAGTTTGGTGGAAGTCAGGACAAGTAAAATAAATAATTAACTACATCAATGAAATAATATTGAGGCTGGGGGGAACCTTTTGTTGCCAGCAAAAAGCTTGCCTGCCAGGCAAATGGAAGGAATTCTGTAAGTTCAGTATCAGTGAAATTTGGGAAGAAAGGAGTTGAAGAAGGATCACAAACCTTTTTTATTACCTCTGCTTCCCAGAGGTCTTGGAGTTCTTCAAGTTAAGCATAAAATATTTGCTACTGAAGAGGAACAAGGCAGAGAGTATCTCTTTGGCATTGCTAATTTTATGCAGTAATCCAGCATGAACCAGCATATGCAGCCACTCCAGACCATATCCAATGTATGCACACACATTGATTTTTGGCAAGTGGTGTCAGCTTTCTCGTTAGCATTCCACCCATTCTCAGAGGATTTATAGATCTGAATACATCTGAGCTCTTCATAATAAGGTTTTTTTTTTCCTTTTCATTTTTTCTGGTTCAAATCTGTGTGTTTTTTAAAAGACGCATGCAAATGAGTTTTGCCCTTCATTTCTGTATTAAGTTGTCACAGTGGCCCTGAGGCTGGCAGAGGTTCTGCCACACTGCTTAGGGTGTTGCTAACATGTGACTGAAGGTGGAAGATCCTTGTCACAGGAAGAGGCTCACTGTTTCCTTTTTGTTGCTGCTGCTGTTTCGTGAAGGACTACAGAAGCGAGATCAGGAGGAAGTAGGGCAAAGAAAGAGCACAGGTTGACATTCAGCTCTGAGTTACATCAGTTTAAGGTGCAAGTCTGCCTGTGTGGGGGAAGACATCTTTGTTAAAGAGATTGTGTTACACAGCAAGGACAGAGAAAGATGTACTTTCCTCTACAATTAATATGTGTTGAAAGACAGTAAGGGCAATGAAAATGTCTATTTTCTCATCATCTGTTTGCCTCATTTTCTTTGGGTTGCTTGTCATTTAATTTTAATGCTGGTAAATAATTCTGGCAAGAGTTTGAAACCAATGTGTTACCTGTTACAAGAGATACAATGCCAGGTTTTGTCTTATTTTAATTTGGAGGGCTGAGTATGACCAATACCACACTTTATTTGAATTTTCTAACTAAAATTCAAAAAATAATGATTTATGCATCTGACTGATGTGCATTTGAGGCTCAGATGGATAAAACAGTTGAGCTGTTCTGCCCCTAGTATCCTTAAGTTCCTTGTTGGATGCAGCCCATGGCTCTGCAGTGGCACATTATGCCAATGATTGGGACATCAGCTGCTACTGTCTGAGTAAGAATCCTTTACAGCTCTCAAACTTCAGTGATTTCAATGTCTAATGATTGCAATATGCTCATGATTAACTGCATAATATACTGTACTGAAAAAATCCTTGGTTGGTGAGGTGAAGGCTGAGTGGGCTGGGGTGATGTTGGGACTTTCCTGCCTAGATTGTTTCAATTTTGAAGTCAATTGGTCAGAACTGCTGAGGTTTTTATTGTTGTACTTGATGAGTTTCAGGAGATTATCACAGAAACATTTTCATTTTGCTGTTGATCAGTATGTTGACTGAAACGGAATAAATAAAAGATTTCTTCATTTAGCCTGGTCCCCTCCACCTCTGGACTATGTAAACTGATGAGATGACACAAGCCTAACTGAAGAGAAAGCCCAGCTTAGTTTCTTTTATATGGTCATTTTTTAACTTTACTATTGCATTTTTTTCTGTTATGGTTTATTGGAGTAATTGAGGCAAATATTTAACTTTTGGCCAAATTTAATTTTGAAATAATTCCATTTATAGTTCAAATTGCTTTGATTATTTTGTTGTCTTACTGTCTGTAGCTGCAGTCACCTGCATAAAGTTGAAGCAATGATACTGGCTTTATTTACACTCCAAGAACCTAACCCAGTGTATCTGCCTGGCCATCTATCTAACTAATGCCCCCTTATGTTTAAGGATAATACATGTTTATTTATAGCAGCTCAAGGTACTCTCTGATTCCTTGATTAATACAATTTTCATTAAGATTGACCATGTCACGTTGTCAATGTCATTGGTAGCATTTTGAGAAATTCCGTTTGCATTATTTCGTAACCAACTGCTTCACAGTACCATTTAGTAAAGTGGCAAATGAGCCTGCAGAGGTGTCTTAGGAAACAGCATGGCAAAAACATTCATCTTTTAAAATAAAATCTAGAAGAACTTTATTTTCCACTAGCAGTGTTGCCTTTTTCAACCTAGAAATGAAACTCGAGATGAGATTAATATGGGAGGCAATATAAAAGTGGGTCTTTATTTGGAGGCCTCTGGGGGCAGTTACGGAGAAGGTCCCCAGAAGCCCACCCACACGGGGTGAATACAGTTTCTATGGGTTTTAGGAAATTGGCAGAATTGATAAAAAGCACCAATTAGGAGGACAAGTGGTGGTGCAATTCCCCCCCAGGTCGACCCCTTCTCTGGAGTCTCCCACTTGTCACTAGCTGTACTGTGTATCTTGAAGAGTTGTTCTCAACCTTGATAGCCAGGAAGAACCAGGGTAGGATAAGGGCCTTGTACCCCCCCGGGGCTTGGAGCTCTGGAATTTGTCTTTCTACCTAGGGAAAGGCCATGGAAAATTACTGGGAAAACTAGCTACTAATACAATAAGCTACAAATACGTGTGTAAAGAATACAGAGAATATATAAGGAAGAAAAGCAAAAACCAAAACGGCATCAGCAGTGAAGGTGTATGAGCATGCTGAGCAAGTGCCAGAGTACTGGTAAGAAGGCAGTGGGATGTTTGTGTCAGAGAAGCTTACACTTGTCTTGTGAATAATTTGCAAAAGAACTTACTCAGTCTTACAGCACCTGTCTGTTAAGGTGTGCTGGCCTCTCTCTGCTTTCCTGTGCCCTGGGGCTGACCCAGCTGGGTCAGTGTGGGGACCCAGCTGTGGGTCAGACTGTCAGGGTGCTGAGGAGAGGCTTTGCGAAGCGAATATCTTGAGCTGTCCAGTAGGGAAAGCTGCCAGGCTTGTGTCAGGACTTCCACTCCCAGGAAATTTCGGTACTTGGCTCCTGTCTGGAGTCATAGGTATCTATGCAGGCCCTTTTTGTTTCGAAATATGACTAAATGTTTGTGCCAGTGGTTCCTCTACATTCAGCAGCATATGATCCTGCTCTTTTCCCAGGGTGGAGGTGTCAGGGTGCTCAACTGTGACACTACACAATCCAGCCCCACAATTACGCTGCACTGGCATGAAAATAGAGCCTAAAAATTTCTTAAAACCTCTGCATTGTCAGGTCTTTTCTTATTTTTTACTTTTGGAGGTTTCTAAACTTTGGTCTCAGGATCACTAAATCCTTTTGTAAGGATTTTGTTGGTGTGACTAATTGTGTAGGGCTGCTTGGATGCTGGCAGCTTGGATGAGTGCTTTGGAGCAGTAACATAGGTGCTTGGTGGACACAGTTGGTTAGGAGTGGAGATGTCAAAGACTTTTTAATGAGCATTCAGTCTTCTGTCTCCTGGGTCAGCTAAAGAGTTCTCTTGGTGAAGTGAAACTCAACTGATGTCAATTGACATAGGTTCCTGTATTTTTCAATGGAATTTTGCTCTAAATCCATCTTTTAATACAAAGCAGTTGTGAGATTCTTGCCTTACTGTGGTGTTTTGAGTAAAATGACAGTGCATCTCCAGGATACTCTCTGTGTGAGATTCAGGTGCCACTGAATTGTGACATCAGGCCTTTGACATGTAAGATATATTTCACATATCACAGATCACAGAATTTTCTGAGTTGAAAGGGACCCACAAGGATTATCAAGTCCAACTCTTAAGTGAATGGCTCGTATGGGGATTGAACCCACAACCTTGGTGTATTTAATCAGTAAAGAAAAATAACAGCTGATTCTTTCCCCCCCCATGCCAGTAAAGTCTGTGTATTGTGATCTCCAAATCAATATATCTCATTCTACAACTTGACCTCAGGCTGCCTTGGTACAGCATGGTTTATAACCAGTTTCTGCTCTAGTCTGTTCTCCTTCTCTGATGGTATGTTTTAAAAAGGTTAGAGATAATGGAGGAGAAGGTCTGGATGAGATTGTCTTTCACAGCTGGGTATTGCATTGATGACATAATGTAGCTTATGAACTCAAGCTTCTATACTGTATGAATGCATATATTTGCATTCAGGTATTTGAAATCATGTTTAAAGTGGTATCTAACAGCATGGAAAAAGTGATGTACCATTGCATCAGCACGAACATCTGTGGATCTCGATGAGAAGTGCTGTTATATCAATTTTAAAGCAATATGATTATGCAAGTCTTGTCCTAGTGTAGCTTTGGTGAATGTCTGCTGACTCAGTGAATGCTGTTGTCTCATTCCATTACGAAATCTACAGATGAAAAGGTTTAGTGACGTCAGGGGGTGTCCCTGGCTTTACTGGAGTGTTTTGGGACATTTCAGGAATAATGATCTTTCATTGCCTCATGTCCAGCCTTACATCTTCAGCAGCTAGGCAGGTTGGAAATCTGCCTTGGGAGCATAGCTCAGCCTAGACACACAAAACCAGTGTTCAGCTGGGTGTGCTGGAGCTGCCTTACTGATGGGGAGCCACGGACAGGTGCAGAGAAAGGGATAGTGAGGAGACAGCAGTGGAGAAGCTGAGGGAAGGGAAGATGGCTGGGTATTGGTAGAAAGGGCAGAGGGAGCAGCAAGGGGATAAACATGTAATTTGGAAGGGGAAATGGAAAGATAGGTGTGAGAGCTTGAGTCAGAGAGAAAATGCAGCCAGTATGAGCATGTGAGGAAAGATGGTGTCTTGGAAAAAAAAAAGTAACACTCTTGAGAAAAAAGGAGAGGAATGTGTTCTTTTCCAAGGAAATGTAGCATTCCATATTGATATAATTGAAATAGGAATAAAGGGAAAAATAAACTTTGATGCTTTAGGGAGAAAATGGACTATACAGTAATAAAACAGAGTAATAATCAGAGTCTGTAAGTTTATATGTGTTCAGTGCTGCTGTGTAGGATAAGACAGGTTTTATCAGTATTTATTACGGACAAAAGTCCATATGGACAGATACCTGGAACATCATTTTTCTCTTACCATCAAGTTCTTGATATAAAGCTTGAGGCCTCCAGGTCTTGCAAATTAGTATCTTATTTTTTTAATGTGGATAAAAAATAGTCTTCATTAGTCTCATTCTTAGAAATAATTGGCCCATTTTAGGTTTTACTTTTTTTAAAGAAGAAAATGAAAGATAATCTGTTGGAGGAAGTGCCCCCAGAACCCTACAGTTTGATAAAATTGTAGGATATTTTTAATGGTGGCCATGATCAGATTCAAAATTGGATTTAAATTAATTTTTGTCCCTATAGCTTGTGAGTGTGATTGCACTGTAATATAATCACTAGATCTAACTCCTGGCTGAACTAACATTTTTGTTTCAGGCAAACAAATTAAAATTGAGTTAATTATACAAAACCATTTGGGTGTATATAGCTTAGGTTTCTTATTAAAATACTTCACTTTCTTGTCCGAAGTGTGAAAACTAAATACTTCCATATTTGTGCACTTAAAGTTGAAGCATTTGTAATGTTTGTAACATCTGTCAATGGGATTTTAAATAAGGATTGTAATCTAGATTCACATCAATTTACTCATATAACAGGTTGCAGCAGGGAATGATCAGATAAGGGTTCACAACAAGGTCTGCAGTAGTACATCGGGACTTTGATGAGCCTCTGTGGGTGTGGGTCTGTTGCTGGTCCTGTTACGTGTATTTTAAAGCAGCTGTCACAGTATTCCAAAAGAAACACCTCAAACAAGACTGGTTATCATGGAAAAGATGTTACCCTTAATGGTTTTCAAAGTTCCTTCTAAGCTGAAGATGTACAGTCATTCTGGGACCTGCATGAGTTAAAATGGAGAAGGGAGATAAGAAAAGCACATCTGTATGTATTTGAAGTTTCATATAAATACCTGAAGTTTTTATGTAAATGCTTGAAGTGCTGCTATATGAAATCCAAGTTCCTAGAATGTACTGTTAGGAGCATCCTCCTTTTGCTGTCCCTGTGAACCCCGTGGGCAGCTCAGCCCCACACGGCACTTCCAGTCACTTGCTGGCCCCAGCAGGGGTCACTTGGGGTCAGCTGTGCTGGCTGTGCCCCCTCCTAGACTCTTGCCCGCTCCCAGGCTATTTGCTTGATGCTGTGTAAGCTCTGCACAGCAATACCTAGAACAGCCCTGTGTTACCAGCACTGGTTATCATGGAATCATAGAGTGGTTTGGGTTGGAATGGACCTTAAATAGCATTGTGTTCCAAGATGGGCAGGGACATCTCCCTCTACACCAGGTTGCTCAAAGCCACACCCAACCTGGTGCTGAACACTCCCAGGGATGGGGCATCTACCACCTCTCTAGGCAACCTATGCCAGTGCCTCACCACCCTCACAGTGAAGAATTTCTTCCAAATACCTAATCTAAACCTATCTTTTAGTTTGAAGCCATTCCCCTTTGTCCTATCCCTATCTGCCTGTAAAAAAATCACTTTCTGTCTTTTTTGTAGGCCCCCTTCAGGTACTGGAAGGCTGCAGTGGGGTCTCCCCAGAGCCTTTTCTGCTCCAGGCTGACTTCGCAGCTCCCTCAGCCTGTACTTACAGGAGAGGTGCTCTTAGCCCTGTGCCGATTTTTGTGGCCTTCTCTGGACCCACCCCAACCGGTCCACATCTTTCTTGTGCAACTGGTTCTTCAATATTTTTCCAAGGAACATGAATTCCCTTTTGATATTTTGCCATCTCCTTGGTGCAATCTCCTTCAACCCTATGTGAAAGAGTTGGACTGGTCTCTTCTGGTGACATACCCAAAACACAGCACCATACAAGCTTATGAAGAAAATTAACTTGAGCCCAGCCAAAATCTGTACAGTACCATACTTTCACACTTAAAATTCAAGGAATAGGTAACACATAAACTAATAGGATGTGTGTCAGTCTGCACTGACACTGGCATTTCTGGGAGTTTTTCTCTCTACAGGAAGAAGGAAATAAGTTGGTAATTAATCACAGCTCAGCAAGCCTCTTTCTGCCCTCACTAACGACATGTGAATTGTGAACAATTTCCTTTGAAATCAATAAAGTTTGAAAGAATTATAATAAAGCAAAAAGAATAAACTTTTTTCATCTTCTGTGCTTTCTTTGCCACATCTTAGACTGCAGATCACTTTGATCCTAAATTGGATTGCCACATATCTGTTTTTGCATAAAATTCTAAAAATGTTTTGAAGTGCAATTGAAGCATGTTAAACAAATATTTGTATCTGTTCCTAAGATTGCTTTAATTTCCATACCTCATGTTTCGTATAGGCGTAGCCATTAAATCTGCATGAAACTAAACCCTGGTGAAATGAGACACCAGGTGCACTTCTCTGGGTTCAGGGAAATCAAGTTAGGTGAGGACAGCATTGTGCATTGTATTCTTCAGAGGATTTGTTCATGTGACTGAGAGCTGTTTAGTGGCTCACTTCAAATTAAACGTTTGATCAGTTCTGTTCGACAGGAAAAAATATGTCTGAGGGAGAATATGATTTAATTCAGATCTTCTTTCTTACTTCAAGACTTCTGGTAGCAGTGGCAACCCAGAGATATATAGACACCTGAAAGAAAGATGATTGACATTTTTATGCATGACATTTTTATGTCATGTATTTATTCCATCAGTGCTGAGACACTTCAGAATTAAAATATATGGTCCCATTATCTGTTTATGTTTCCTAAAGAAAAGAAGAGTGTCTGATACGCATCCTTAGAGCAGTGACAGGCTGTAAGTTAGAGACAGCATCTGTGTACTCTCTGAAGGCAGCGTTGGGAATATCAACCCCCCGGCTCCTGTTCTTTGAAGAATTTCCTGTTTTCTGCGAGAGGAATAAGATGTATGTAAATGGCTGCTGCCAGTGCTGTTTCTTAACAGCATCTCTTCCAAAGCGTTAGGAATCTGCTGCTGAAGCTGCGTGAGGTCTGTAGGTGCTCATATTTGCAGGGAGAGCAGCAGCTCTGTGTTCCAGCTGTGCAGAATGCTGTATCTGAAGGCTAAGGAGGGTGTAATGGTCGTGCTCTTAGCCTGCTCTTTGCTTCCGTAGGAGTCCCAAATGTATCTTTTCTGTACCAAATCTTAGACTCCTAACCTTGCTCCCATTTAACCGTAAGTGCTCAAATTCTGCTGGGAAGGTGGCCTCTGTCTGTAGATAGATGTACGTTAGCAAGTCTGTGGGTTTATAAAACATCTGTAGATATTTGGCTTCTCTTCCTACAGAAGCTGAGGCTCTTCTGTACAAAGTAGCTCTCAATATTGAAATCTTCTCCTTTCACAAAAACTGTTTCTACTGCCATGTTTTCTGTGTAGAAGGCATTTTGTGTTGTAAATGTTGTTTTGGATAGAAATAGAAAATCGTGTTAGAAACACTTCGACAGGAGAGGATTATTGTATATCCTAGAGATGCTTAGAATGTGGATTCAGCTGATGTTCCCTGAGGAAGTGAAATGTTCCCAAGTTATTGTTTTGTCCTTGTCTTTCAAATAGAAGTCTACCTGGTCGCCCATGGTGGTTTTGAAATGCACCTTTGTCTAACCTTTGACCCAGCAGTGTCTGACATGTCTCCCTAGCTAGATGAGGATCTTTCAGAGAAGCAGTTTCCCGGCCCCGTGCTTTAATTCAGAAGAGGCCTTTTAAAAGCAGGTCACATGTAGTACTAGCTTCAGCTCTTGACTGGTGTGAGTCCTCTTCTGAAAGCAAAGTGTTGGGGGTGGCAGTGAGAAAATGGTAAACCAGGACAGGGAGTTGGATTCCAGGACACAGCAAGGAAAGCTCCAGAGCAGCTGGTACCTCTGCTCGGTCCTGTACAGACAGTAGGAGATGGTGTTTGGGTCATATAATTGTAGCTTCCACCTTTCTTTGGGTTTTGTAGAGGCTGCCACTCTTTTTTTTTTATCTCCTGTGTTCCCTGAGAATGGCCACTCTGTTGTTACCCTCCCACATTTGGGAGCAGGTAGCCTACAGATCATGGAGCACCTGCTGATGCCTCAGACTCTGTGCTGCTCCTTAACATTTCTTTCCAGACCTTCACCTCTAGGGAATTTTTACGCTTTAACAAGTAGCTGTCAAGTGAGAGGTAAAGGAATAGAAGGGTAGGTTCAACATGGGTTTCTTGTCTCAATTTTGATTAATTTAGCCCATATTATACACAGGCGTTGACCAGCTTGATTTCCTTGCTGCTGTGAGCATCCTGTGGCCTTGAATCAGGGTCAGGCTCTTTGCTGATGTATAAACCACCTTCCCAGAGTCCAGGCTGACCCCAAAACTTGGGGCTTGCTGGCCTGCTGGAAAAGCCCTACCTGTCTTTGGCTTGGCACTTCTGTCCATGTGTCCTTCCCCTCAGTCCCCCAGAGACTGCAGAATACAACATTGGAGCCTGGACTCTTTGTGATGTTTGCAAGTTACTTATTTCCAGACCTAACACCTTTCCCGGAGAAATTAGAAAAGCCATTTTGTGTTGAAGTAACCGTGCTCATTCCTTACTAGCTCTTAATTACTGTGTAGGCTATTTTTTTTTCCCCTGGCAAATTAGTAGTTGTTATTTCTCCTTTTAGTGGAAGGAGCACAGTTCAGTATGTTGAGAGAGTGAAAAGCAGCTGTTAGACATAAAAATAGAGGCAGTTCATAAAGGCAAAACAGAATTCTTATGTTTTATGCACACAGATTCACCCACAGCACTGCAAACAGCATTTTCAGTTTTCACTTGTGCCATCTCCTTCTTTCTGTAAAATTTTTGCCATGCTTTTAGTTTTTCGTGCTTTTTTTTAATCTGTAAAACTACAGGCTTAAGATGCCCAATGCAGATGCTCTTTTTTCCTCGCTCTTTCTCTCTTGCATGTTGCCTCTGCTGACTTGTCCTTCTTTGGATTTTATGTGCCTGGGTGGAGACTGTAAATTTGGAGAGGGGGTACTCCTAATATTGTGCAATGCTCATTTCCTCTAGTTGCCATCCCACACAGCAAGCTCCACACAGAATCACAATGGTCCTTTGTGAAAGAAAGGCCGAAACACTTGTTGGGGAGGATGATACCTCTGTGTAACAGTTTTGAGGAAGGAAACTATCAGTTTCAAAGGCATGTATGGGTAAGACCTCATAGTTTGTCACCAGAATTAATGTCATGAGCACAGAAGATTCACAGTTGTTTACACAGGGACTTCACAACTGAGACTGGGCAGAAAGATTAGTATGTTCTAAGCAGCAGAGTTCCTGTTTTGTAGTATATGGTATTCAACTGTATTGGTAAAAATAAAAAATGCTATTTCTCTTTTTTTTTTTGTGCCTCTCAGCTGTCATTGCCTTAATCTTTGTGTGGTCACAGAACAAATGATCAGTCTAGTGAGTTCAGTTTGTTGCAGAAAGTATTTCTTCTCACAAAAGCAAGACTAGAGTATATGCCTGATGGCCAGAAAATAGTGTTTTAACTATCAACTCTTGTAGTACCTCAATTTCACCAGTGTTGCAGGGGAATAATTTGATTTTACTTCATAGTAGTATTCTGAGATTAATTTATAGTGCTTTATTAATACAAAACCAGGACTGTCAAACCTTGTCGTCCTTACGATATCTGAGGCTCAGGCAGCAAGAGCAGTTACAGTTTCAGCACCAGATGATCTTTGCTTCTTCAGCTGAACTCTGTGTACTTGCCTGCTGTGGCTGTTGTGAGAATTGTGAGGTAGTCCATTTATATGTCTAGCAAACATAATTGTATTTTCTTGTGTGGCTTTTTTTTTTTTTTTTGTTTTTCCTTGAGCAACATTTACATTTCTTTTTTTCTTGAAACTACATAGACAGTTGGTACTTTAAATCTCTGTGGATGTATACCTTAGGACCTGACATTTCAGGGCTTAGCTTTTTGATGACTTATAAAAAGAGAATTTCACAGTTGAAGCTTTTGGCCATGCACGTTATTCTCTCAGGGGTTCTGACATTCCTCGATGCATCTGAAAGCTTTTTGTTGCAGTTTTGATACTAGATGGGGAAAACGTCTTCATAACCAAGATGGTCTCTCATGTGTGCAGCTTCCCAGATTGGAAAGTTGAAGGCAGATAATGCAAAAGCAAGGTTGAAATTAGTGAAATATTTAGGGAAATGTGAGTGCAGAGGCTGTGAAGTTCCAGAGTCTGTTTTCTCACTATATGTAATCCAGCCTAGCTGCAGACTGCTGCCCAAAGGCAGCTTTTTCATTGCCCCCTGGTAAGGAGGGCTTTATGGCTATATTAATATACCTTCACTTCCACCAGTGAATTGATTTGCTAGAGGACTGGTGATTATGGCTACACAGCTGTTAGATGTCTTGCAAGGGAAAGATTAAATAGGTTGCTGGTTCTTGGGAACGGTGAGAGTGATGAGGGGAGAGAAGGGGGAGTCTCTTGTTGGTGACAGCCCAGTCTTTAGGTCAAATTAACCACAGTACAAAACTGCTCTCTTGGGTGTCTGATATTTAGTCATCTGTGAGATCTTTTAGTAGCACTGTAACTCACTGCCCTTGCTTGCTCATCTCCCCTGTCAGAACATTTCATTCTCCCTTGGTGTAAGCTAGCTTTGCCTCATCTGTTATATTTATATATTTGTCACTGCAGACATAGCTGTATGCCATACACATTCTGATAGAGAGAGCCATAAGCATCTTGCCTTGCTCCCCTGTGGTCTGGTTTGGATTTCATTAGGCATACACCTTCTGGTTCCTCTGGTGCCCGAGATGTGATGCCTGCTGTAACATCAGCTCCTTCAGACTCGTGTCTTTGTGCAGAGAGCACGTTCAGACAATCTCTCACTGTCTTGCTGCAGCAGCAGGACCGGGCACATCCTTGCTGCACACAGCCCAGTTAAGGATTCAGGAGCAGTTCTCCCACCGGGCTCTGGTTATAGCTGTTAGGGTGAGAATTAGCTATCAGAAAATTTTCATAGCCTTGGTATTAATCACTGTAGGGCAGCAGTGATGGCATTATGGCTTCCAGCTATTTGTGTTTGTAAAGCAGATAACTGTGATAACTAGGCAGCCCCGTGAAGAGAGAACTGGGAAAGGAGCAGGCTTGTGTTATTAGGCGTGCTTTGGATTTGCCTACCTGTAATACCACTGACAATAAGATGGACTTTCTGAAGATAATGTATACTGGTATATCTGGCTGGAGCTTTGAATGTAAGATTGAATAGATTCTGTAACACTGAATCCAGGCTGTTTCTGGGCAACCCTCTTGTGGTAGTCCACTTGGTAAGTGTACAAATCTCCACGGAGAAATTGATGATGTTGGGAGACAGTTTTAGACACCTTCCTTTTAATTATTAGATGCTTTTCCTATTTCTGACCACACTATAGGTAGTGAGCAAGCATCTCTCCACTTTTTCTTGCAAAAACATTTTCCTTTAAATTAAGTAGTTGCTCTTCCTTTTGCAATTTTGCCAGAAACAAGCTACACTCATCACTGCTTTGTTTCTGCTTTGCCTCCTTGGTTGGATCCCTCTACCTCATTGTTCAGTTCGGAAATGACTGCAAAGAGCCTGGTACTTGACATCTTATTTCAGGCTGAAAAATAAACTCTGATCTTTGTCTTTGCACTTCGGATTATTTTGTTTTTTGCTTTGGATTATTGTGTTAGGGCCTGTTAAATCAGTAGTAAATGTTTGTTAACTGCACCTTTGACAAGTGTATATGATTAAAAGAAAGAGACTTCTAAATGAGAGGTTTGTAACTGAAAGACTGCATTTTCATAGCTGCGTTTAATTTATTCTGCTCAGTTTGAAAGAATTCAGCTGTTTAAAAAGTGGCAGCCATTAATGTGGCATCTTAGAAGAGAGTGTTTGCTTTTTCTGTTGATCCATCCAATCTTAGTACAAGCAAATAGTGTAAATGCAGGAACTCAGTGTTCCCTAACCTTGTGTAACAGTCTGTGTTTGTTGGACCTGGTTGTTCCATTGTAATGGATAATTTATAATACAGTTTGATATATTGTAGACTCACATACGGTAGAGGTGGAAGCAAGAGCCTGTGGAGAGAAGTTTCTCAGTATTTTAATGAAAGTGTATGTTGCACAGGGCTCTGCTCATAAAAATTGGATGAAAAATCTATCCTGGTGATTAAGGGCATGGCTGTCCTTTTCTTTTATATAAAAAATGGAAATGTTAGGATAAAATTAAAGCAAGTGTAAGTATGTAAGAATACTTGATAATCTGCATAATTAGTTTCCTGACATTGGTGGAGAGTCTCAATACGTGGAGTGTAGACACAGCTCCAAAATGGCTGTGGAAGTGCTTCCTTTTCTCACAAGGTTAAAAAAGTAAAAGCTGCAGTGGCATTTTTTTTTCTCATGGGTGTGTATTTTGTACTTGCCTCTGATAGACTATGCCTGATAAACCTATACTCAGATTTATATTTACAGGTTACCAGCTTCTACTTTGCATATTAAAGAGAGCAATGTACCAGCTGCAGACTGGGCCCTCAGCCAAGGCTCATTTCACATGTGTGTGTCTTTCTGCAAGGGCATGCCTTCATTTCTCAATGTGTGTCTTCAGATTAGGGTTTCTTGATGTGACGGCAGATGTATTCTGTCTAACTTCAGCTACTTGTCTATAGCAGATGCTCCAATGAGTGGAATTGATTGAAAGGTGTATTATTTAATATAACTCTCTAACTTTCATGAATTAATCTAGCATTTTATTCTTTCCTGTATTTTCCGTCTCATATTTGATGCTGTGATGTTTGATTATGGGAACAGTGCATGCTCAAAATAAGCTGTTTTTCTCTGTGCATTCTCTTCTCAGCTGTTCTCTTTTCCTCACAGAAAATAACCTGTTTTCCCATCTCTCTGCATTTTAGAGAAAGCAAGGAGTTACAAATCTCCTTTTGTGTACGTCTGTCAGATTCCTGTATTAAATCAATAGGTGCTCTTCCCTTTGAAATCCGTGATTTCTAGACTGTTTATTGAAGTGGGACCATTTAGACTGGCATGCTGTATCATATGGTGCAGTGCTATAGTTTTTCTTTCTGTTCTGCATTGCTGTATAATGAAGATAATTTAGCATTGTTGACACAGTGTATACTTCTGTTTGAGTTTTGTCAATAATATATTTCATGTGTAGAAAGATTAATTAAGAAAGGAATTTTAATAATGCATGGGGAAGGTAGGGGCTCTGCTAATGAACAGACTCCAAAGTAACAAAACCAATTATTTAGCTAGGATCCATTTTAATGTATCTGTAAGTAGGCAAAATGTTAAAGTTGTTTGGAACTCTGAGATGATCATATTAAATAGCCTTAATAGCTTTGCACTAATATTATAATTCAGTTATTATGGAGACAGTGGGATTTGAGTTTTGTGCTTTATTTCCTTACTTGACCAATATAGCCTGTGTGGAAGGTCTTAAGGGATATACCTTCTGTATCCTCAGGTTGTGGTGAGTTTCCTCTGCTTGCACTAGTAGTATTATTATTATTTTTATTATTTGTTAGCACTAACACTTAAATGGGAATTTTTAATTCTGTGTCCTAATACGAATGGGGAAAAGAGGGAGAATATTAATTTAATGCAGAAGCCTGTGTGTTCTCTAATGAACCTCATGCATCTCATCCCTGTTAGTGCTTGTGTGTAAAGACTCCCTGGTACTTGGAAGTATAGCCCAGGGAGGATTTTAATTGTCAAGTGCAATTTTCAGCCAAAGTTTGTTTTTGTCTCCCATGACGAGGCAAAAAAAGTCCCCTGTTCAAGTGGTGCTGAGGTAAATCTTAGAAGGACTGAGTAGACTGAGGGGGTGGAGCAGTACTAGGCCTCCCTCACAGTTTAGGTCAATCCAGCTTTGCCAAGTACCTTGTTTTGTTTCTCAGTCATTGACATTGACTGAAAACTTGTGGAGCACTGCTCCTACTTGGCATGGCAGTTTCTATTGTACAGAAATAATCATGCAAGGCTGTTACCCTTCTTTTCACTGTTTAGTCTCCAATGGTGTTAGTAGCCGTAGGGAGGTTTCATCAGTGATTATCTGCAGGAATTTGAAAAGATCATCTTAGTGCCTCCTACCAGGGCATAGAATATGACTGCTGAATTTTATGGCTGTCACCTCGAGGTCACCTATCCTAGCAGGATGGAAAATAATTGAAAGGTCTAGATCAGTTATCTGTCTGGTATATGTAGTTGAACCTACACTGAAGTCAGAAAAGCCACGTCATCAGATGCCTTACATATTTGCCAAGTCCTGGTATGGCTGTTCTCTTCCTGTTTACCTTCAGTAACTCACATCTAAATCCACAAATTTCAGTCCAGTTTTGCTGCGTATTTGTGTGTTCATGTAGTAAGAGACCTTGATTGAATGAGGTTGTAGCTTTGCTTGGGTAGATAGTCTTGAAATATATATTTATGCAAGATATGGGGAGCGCCATTCTTGCCTGGGTTAATGTTATTGCAGAATTGATTAATGTAGGCTCTTCATAATAAAATTCAGTTAAAGTGATTTTTAATAATAAATTGTCTAATTATAAAAGTTTGTAAACATTTCTGTTCAGATACTGGCCTAATATTATGCCTTGTCTTCCTTACTGTGTTGTTGGCATGGAAATGATAAAGCAAACAAACGTCACTGTTCTGGTGACCCCTGGACTTTTACTTTGCTCTTGGTCTACGTGGCAGCTCAAGGCAGCAAAGTTTAAATTTCTTATTTCAGCCCAAGACATTTTGCACTTTGTCTCCCGTGAGGCTTCTGCGCCTTTTATCCTTCTAGAGTTCCTTTTCTTATCTCTTTGCAATGAAATGTGTGGTTGGTTGGTTGGTCGGTTGGTTTGTTTTTTGCCTGGGGTGATGGATTACGTGCAAGAGAGTCTGACACTGTGTTAAATATAGGATGCTTACTCTGTTCAGGCCACAAAGGACATGAGGTTTCTCAGCTCCAGTTTCCAGGGTTCACTAAGGCCATATAAATATATTTCAGCTGTAAGATATTTACCATTTTGATTAAAAACTCATCTGCATGAAGGGTATGTTTCTCATGGAATTTTTTGTTCTGGTGAAGACATGATTTTCTGTGGTTAAATAAATGGTGGGGAGTCCTAAAATCCGTTTCATTTTGTGTAATAAACTACAGCCCTTTTAGAGCTCTGTGCAGATCACAAGAAAAGAAATGGATGTAAAGTGAAGGTGAGAAAATAAAATGCAGAAGAAAATTGGAAAGAAGGAAAGAATCTGATATGCAAATCAGGAAGAAAGACTTCTCAGGGGAGTGAAGGAACAGAGAATTTGACAGTCTCGCTATATTAGAATGAAATGAAGTGTTACTGTATATTAGTAAGTGATTAAAGTAACAAGAAAAAAATGTCTGAAGTAATTTTAAAGCAATGCAATTTTAAGTGCAGGAATCCTTAGCAAAACTAATTTTAATAATTTAATAAGTAAATGTGTACTTTAAAATCGTAAATGCGAACTATTAAAAATGCTTTGGAAGTCTTCACTTTCCACAAAACCTGCAGACTTCTATTTGCATGGTCAACGATGGTTTCCTAATGTTATTTTGTGTTTGAAATTTAGATTTTAGAAACCGTCAAATTAAGGCCACCAGATTTTACTTGTATGCTGAAAATACAGTAACTTACACATTTTTAAGTTAAAAGTAGTCCTGAATTTATTGCCACTTTATGGGGTTTTTTTTACAAGATGGAGAAGGAAGTTGGCATGGAATATGACTAGGATTTTTTCAGACTGCTCTGAAAGTCCTGAGAATTAAATTGGTAGGGGATGTGAAAAACAAGTGTTCTTCTGTCTGCTGGCTGAGGGTGGCAGAGGCCCCACGTCACCCAGACAGAGCTCAACTGGAATTCTTCTCATCAAACCAAGTGCTGCACTTCATCTAAACATCCTGCTTTAACTGGGGAAGAGGAACAAGGATTTTTTCTTTTAATCTTCAACATAATCTCCCAACACCCTGACAGGACTGTGTGCTACATTTGCCATTAGGTTATTCTGGTTTTCTTTCCAATGACTTTCCCCCACTCCCTCTTTTCCTCCTATTAATCATTGTGAAATACCCATCAGTAAAGATGTTTCTGCCAGACATATCTAAATAGGGAGTCTAGGGTGAAAAGTTTATCTCTCTCTGCAAAGGAAGTGACAAGCTATCAGGATTGTCATCCTGATCAGTTTGAAATTGAGGGGGTGACAAATAAGCCTTTCTCCATTCTTTTGTGTTAGGGCGTAGGGCATGAATGGATTAAAAAACACTCTGAGACAAGAATGTGAGGATCTTTCATATTCAGCGTGAGGGTTCTGTTCTGACCTGCTCTTAAAAGAAAAAAAGTATAATACAGTACCTTGAAAGAATGGTAATTCTTTAAATCGTGTGCAGACGAATTGTGCTCTTCAGTGGTACATTGTTTTGGAAGTTCTCAGCTGAGGAGAGATTTGATATGCCTGCAAGTATTTTAGATGAGTTACGACTGCTCATGACTAATATGAAATCTGAATCCCAAATGAATATGTAGTTGGACAGTGATCCAGTGAAACCTGAGTTCTCTGAAGTTCTACCGATCTTCAGAAAATAGTTTTCTCTTGTCTGTTGTTTAGCAGAGGATAAGTGTTTAGTTATTATTTCTGTGCTACAAACTCAAACAGATATGGACAGTGTATGGTCTGTGTTTATAACTAGAGATTTACATGGTGGATGTGTTTCATTTATTGTGGCTTTATTCCTAATCCTGGGAGATACATGAAGTGTCATTTCTTCTGTAAGGTCAATATAGAGTAGTAACTCATACTAGATTTTTTTGGCTTAGCACCTGCAGAAGTGAAAAGAGTCACCAGGAGAAATAACCCTCCATATATGACACTTGTCAGTGCTTTGACCGTGTCAGTAGTTTCAAGAACGTCATGGATGAGCTGGAAATGCAGTGAACAGAAAACCTTAGTACTTCTGATGCACCGTTTTGCAGTTTGGAACCTCTCATGTGCCTCTGTTGCTTCTTTTTTATTTTTGTTCTGTTTTGTTTAGTTCCTTCATCATATCACACACACACATTAGTCAGTCTATTTGGAGTTACCCAGCAAGGAGTGTACACAGCAAGAAGTCTCTGGGTTATTCTCACGTTGGGAAGTCTGGGAGGTAATCTGCAGGTGTGTATTTGGTAGTGACTTGAGAGATGAAGAGTATGAAAAGGTATCTTCAGATCTGTGCTCAGATCAGCAGTCACTGGGCTGAGGAGTTTATGCACACAGGAGACTGATTATTCTGTCTACATCTTCAGGGCTGCTCACACAAGTGCTCTCTGAAAGCACTGCTCTTTTGGGTATACCTGTGGTTGCTTCTGAACATTTTTGTCTCTGCCTGAAAGCACCTGTCCTCTCTCTTTGTGTGATCAGACTTTGATCTTTTCCCCTTATAAGTGTAAAATCACAGTCAGTCTGAAAGCCTGTGCTATCTCAGATAGAGATCTATGAACTATGTCAAATATTTGTTATTGAACAGGTTTAACTGGACACCTGTGTTTTCAATGGTTCTAACAGAGAATGGACTTGGTGCTGTGTAATGTTTAAACTTGAATAAATAAGTTTATCTAGTAAGTAAAGAGAGAGCATGGGAAGGAATTCCTGAGTTGTCATAGACAGCCTTAGAAAGTACTGACTTTGCAACACAGCAAAACCCTAGAGAAAATTGTCTCAAAGTAACAAGAGGCACTTGAGTTAAATTAATGTATATTCGTATTTCGTTGAAAATGAACATGTATGGCTTCCCTCTTAAGCTAAGAAAAGGCAGGTCTTGATATATGTTTACCTACAAAGCATAGGACCTCTTGGAGTAATCTGAATTTGGATAGCCTGCTCTATGGAGAGAGTAACTTTACTTCTTTCCAC
This sequence comes from Pachycephala philippinensis, assembly GCA_013397055.1. NCBI lineage: Eukaryota > Metazoa > Chordata > Aves > Passeriformes > Pachycephala > Pachycephala philippinensis. Next base: position 14,873 of record VWZT01001896.1, on the reverse strand, counting down.
ACCCTGAAATATTGCTTTTTGGTGCTTGCTCCTTCCATGGTGGCAGAGAACAAAGTGTGCTGGCCTGCCCCTCGTGTAGCCTCATCCTCTCCCGTATGTAGCAGGCAGGGAGGCACCCGGGGTGATGGCAGAATGGATGCTCGGAGTGCAGGATGCAGCGTGGCTCTTCAGGTTCTGCTGCAGGGACACTGCATACTGGAGGTGTATAATAACAGGGATACTGGAGAACGAGCAGTGCCCGGTCCCTCTTACCATCTGATGAGAGTTTTCTGATCCCCCTTGAAACAAGCTTCTCCTAGACCCCAACCTTTCAAAAAACCTCTTTTTCTGTCACCCCTTACAACTCACTAGAATTTCATTACCGTCACTGCAGGATGAATGCTTTGCCATTGCTGGGAAAGACTCTGTGCTTGTGCTGCTGAGAAACCATGAGTCAGCTTGCTCAGGGGAAGGAGGAGGAGGCGAGGAAATCTCCTTTTATGATGAAGCTTCCCACACTTCCTGCTGTTTCTGTTTTGGGCACACTGGTTCAGAAGCTGTGGGCTGTTTTCTGCCTGGCTCTCAGTGTGTGAAAATTGTTCCTTCCCTAAGAGGGATCACCTACTTGTCCTGATACGAGGTGACAGTATCCCACGCCTTTCCCCATCTAGAACAAAAGCGATAATCTTTCATCTCCACTCGAAGCGAAGCATAGTGTCATGGGGGGACTAGGACAGGAGAAAGCCCTTGCTGAACTCTGTAGAGTTTCAGAGTCCAGCAACGTTTCAGAGATCTTCTGAGTCACTCTTTACTCTGAAAGGCTGCTGTTTAGTCTAATCCTGTGGGATAAATATATTCTCATTAAATTCACAGGGATTCTCATCCTAACTCAACCAAAGCGTGACTGGACTCACAACACTAACAGCAAAGATTTTTTTGCAAGTAACATACCATACATTTGTGTAGGTTGTGCAGTAAAAACCCCCACTTCTGCTTCATTGTTTGGAAGGTCATATTCTGAGGGTGAGCACAACAGTGCTGAAATGGTTTTAATATAGTATGATTCTGGATAAAATGATGACAAAGAGGTAACAAAACCATGCTGTTCAGTTCACTTGCTGGAAACATATTGCAACTGCTTTAGTTATATTTCATGCTCAAGTTGAGAGCTGCTACAATAGTGACAGGAGGAGAAAAATAGAATTGCTTCATTTCTTTTCTCCCACCCACGGACGTTTCTCAGTGTGGAAAATGAGTCATCAAGAAGGGGTATTTTTACTTTGAAACAGACATTAGAGAAATGTTGATCTTCAGGCAAACTGTGTCAACTGGTCTACTAGTCAAAAGGTCTGATCCTGCTTGCACAGATTTTATTTCCTTTGGAACCACTGGGAAGTCACAGCAAGAAGCAACCAACACAGACTCTCCAGAATTCAGAGTCATCTCAGGGTTGCTCCCTCTGTGGCAGCTGTATGACATGGCTGACCTGAGGGCTGTGCCAAATTGCTGGGGTATGAATCTGCTTTGATGAAATTGGGGTAGATCCCCAGCAGAGATTGATGGTCCCAGTCTGCAAGCGCTGCCCCAGCCCAGCGGTGATGGCATGGTGGGTCTGCCAGGACAGGGCCTGCTTGCCAGCTCGGCCTCAGCTCTGTCAGATATGGCCAGGGACAGGGGTTACTTCTGGAGGTGGAGACTGACATGTTGCGGCTTTCAAGAAGTTTTTTACAAGTCTCCTGTCACAAGAGAAAAGTTATCACGAACTAAATCATGAGCTGGCCTCTTGGTTTGATGTCTGTGGATGCTGCTGTTTGTCATCTGAGAATCTGAGCACTAGTACTCCAAATCTACTTTTAATTTGTATCTTATTTTGGAGTGGAAGGCTTCAATATAATGTGCAACAAACACAGGGCTTTTATCTCTCGTTTTCAAAGCATTTTGCAGAAGGGGAAGAGGAAGCTTGAAGCTCAAAGCCATGTAAAGGAGTTAATCAGTTGCCAGGTGAAAAGCGCAGACCTCACCCTAATTTGTTCTCACTACAACAACATATCTNTTCTCACTACACCACACTTTCTTCCTCTAAGCTCTTCAAAGGTGCTGATGGCTCAGATGAATGTAAAGCCACAAACCTGCAACCACAAACTAGTATTTCTCGCCCCCAAACTAGTATTTGTCACCCAAAACTTACTTTTCTGGCAAGCCAGTGTCGCTTTTGAATTAATTTTTTTCCCTTTTAGAACCTTTTACTTCTGTTAGTATTTACTTTTAGATGTCAGCTTTACACACCTGGAGAGCTTTCTGTGTTGTTCTGTATAGGGTTTGCATGGCCAGGTTTTGGTGGCGGGAGGACTCATGGGGTGAGTTCTGTGAGAAGCTGGCAGAAGCTTCATCCGTGTCCAATAGAGCCACTGCCACCTGGCTCCAAGACGAATGTGGCACTGGTCAAAGCTGGGCCTATGAAGAATGGTGGTAACACCTTTGTGGTACTTATGAAGGGAAAAAAAAGCTATTGCACGGATGTAATTGGAGCCAGAGAAGAAGGAGTGAGAAGATATGAGAGGAACAACTCTGCAGACACCCAGGTCAGTGGAAAAGGAAGGGGAGGAGGTGCTTCAAGCACCAGAGCTGAGGTTCCCCTGCACCCCATGGTGAGGCAGCTGTGCCCCTGCAGCCTGGGGAGGACCTCAGGGATTCAGAGATCCACCTGCAACCTGTGAAGAAGACGCACAATGAAGCAAGTGGATGCCTGGAGAGGAAGCTGCGAACCCGTGGGAAGCCTGGGCTGGAGAAGGCTCCAGGCAGGGACCTGCAGACCCATGGAGAGAGGAATCCACACTGGAGCAGATTTCCTGGTAAGAGTTGTGGGGGACCCACACTTGAGCAGCCTGTTCTTAAAGGACTGTGCCCCATGGAAGAGAGCTGTTGTCCGTGGGATGGAGTCATGTTAAAGAATCATGGACAATCATGGACAATCTCCCATGGGAGGGACCCCACGCTGGAGCAGAGGAAGGACTCCTCTCCCTGAGCAGCGGCAGGAGCAACGTGTGATGAACTGACCATATTCCCTGTCTCCCTGTACTGCTATGGGGGAGGAGGTAGACCCCAGGAAGGAGGGAGAGGGGGAAGGAAGGTGTTCTTAATTTTAATTATTGTGCTCTGATTTTGATTAGTAATAGATTTGAGTTAATTTCCCCAATGCGAGTCTGTTTTGCCTGTGATGGTATTTGGGGAGTGATCTCCCTGCCTGTCTTTATCTCATGAACCTTTCCTTACATTTTCTCTCCCCTGTGCACTTGTGGAGGGGAGCGATGGAGAGGCATTGGCGGGTACCTGGCATCCAGCCGGGGCTAACTCACCATGGTAACTGATCTTTGGAAGTGTGTTAGGATATCCATAACCATGCTTTGGTGGCTATATAGTTCTTCCTTTTTGGATATCACATAAGGAGTTGACACTTACTTGTGTAAATTCAGCCCAAAGACTGTGTCTGCCAGTAGTTGTCTGTTTTGTTGCCATCCAGACCACCTTCGTCCACCTTTTGTCCTTCCCGTTGCAAGGCTTCAGGGGTTCTCAAGTGCCCGTCCCAGGAGCCTCGTAAAGTGTCCCCTGCCCTGGCAGTAACCGTGGAGTCTGCAAGATTCTGCAGGAAACATCTCCCATTGACCCCCGCCGTGTTGGGGGTCAGGCCCCAGCCGTGGCACCGGTAACTCCCTGGCTCAGACCAGGCTGGTGGGCTGCCTTCACTGCCTGGGGTCACTATGAATGGGGATGATCACCCAACTTGGCAGCAGCCCGAGTGTCCCGAGTGGCAGTAGTGCTGAGAGTCCCCATTTCCAATACATCTGTTCAACGCTTCCCCACCCCCAGGGAGCTGCATGTTGCCACCAGTGGCTTCAGCTCTAAATCTTGCCGTAGGTGTCCATGGTGAGTGAAAGCTGTGGAGATCTCCCCCAGCTGCTGAGTTGTACTGACTCATCAGGCCATTTCCATATGTTTTATCTGTCTATTAAAAACATTTACTTCCATTTTTTCCTAGGCAGACCTGAACTCCTTGAACCCTTGTGTCAGTTTGTTTAAATTAAGTGTGATTTGAGTGCAAACTGATTTAGGCAAATTATAATTTTTTTTCCTTTTTTTTTTTCTTTTTCTGTGGCTAGATCTCTTAATGGCTCATAGAGCATTTGCATGAAAGCTCACTTGCATTTCTCATGCTGGATTTTTACTTACTAAAGCATCCCCTTGCCTGATCCTCTATGAAGCTTTGTAACCACATGGAAGCAGGTTTTCCCTGTGGAAATGGATGTCAGGGCTCCCATTGGGTTTAGGAAGAGTTGTATTTAGAAATGTGATTGCTAGGCATTCCCAGTTCATATTACTCTCCATTTCTTTTCAGGCCGACAGGTTCTTTGGGTTAAAGCATACCCTCTCCTTGCCCATCTGTTCCCCTGCCCTCTGTTAGAGAAGAGGGGCTGGCATGTTATTCTCAGGTCTTTCCTGAGGAAAGGAGGTTCATTTTTGCCTGTGGGTTTGAAAGACGAGGTGCAAATAGAGAGACAAAACAGCTTTTGCCTTAGAATTCTGTTTCTCTGAGGGCGTAAGATCCACTGAGGTGTCGGAAGGGATTGCATGACCCTGAAGAGAAGAGTGGAGTCCTACATTAAATACTTTATACACCTAGACCTCCAGTTGCCTGAATCACCTGTACCCTTTTTTTTTCATACTCAGATTTAGGTTTAGACCACAGTTTCTACTTGCACAAATACTTCGATGAGAACAAATACAGCTCAGTGGAAATACGTTGTGGAAGTAGTTGTTGCCTATGTTTGCCTACTTTATTAGGCACATTTACAGTACGCGGCATTTCTGTTTCTCTTCTGATCTAATATAGTAAAAATAGTACATGAAATTAAATTAGCTTCGTTTTATATTTACTCAGTAGTGGATGTAGTGTCTTGCAGGATCTGCTTCTTATTTTTAAAACAAATCAAACAAATGAAACGTAGTTACTTCCTGGTAATTTTGTTTCTTTCTAATTATAATTTTCTGAGGCAAGTGGTTTTGATATTAGAAAGATGTAGTATGCATTATGCTGATGTTCATTAGGTTAGAATGACATGGTGAATTCACAGAAGGGGAGGGACAACAAATTGTTTGAGAGATTGAATTTGAATTCCCGTAATTTCTCATTAAAGCTTGGATTCATTAGTGAAGTATATCAAAAAAGAGCAATTCCGTTTCTCACATTTTTGTGTGATCTGTGTTGCAAAGAATGTTTTCAAAAGAAACTGAAGAAATGCTGTGAAGCAGAGGATTTGTTTTTCTGTAAATTAAAGTCACATAGCTAGCTCCATATGATCTTTTTAGTTCTATTTTGCTTTCCAGTTTTCTGTAGCGTTGCTATATCTGTGTGCTCTGTATTGGCTTTGCTGCTGTTGTAAAGCTTTTGTCAATGTTGGGATGGTGGCTGTGGAAGTGTTCTCATGTTCAATAAAGTCTTGTATGATTGCATTGTCCCAATTATAAGAGGTGTAGCTATACCCCTGACTCCCAATGGAATTACTTCTTGTTCTCATTGTCTCTTGTGCTACTCACAGACATAACATTAATAACATTCCAAGCTTTTTAAAAATCAAACTTGTTACTACACATCTGGTTGTCTTTGCAGACAGATTAGCAAATGTGAGGACAGTAAAATCCCCTTGCTCTGAGAAGCATAACGTGCTCATAGTTGCATATACCTAGCTAAACTAGGCAGACAGTAGATGTGACATTCTGGTTGTATATCTGATGACTTGAAAATCTGTGGCAAAGTCTCACTCAACCTACCTGTTGGGAAACAGGTAGTAAATTGCCTGTTGGGATTGGAAATATCTCTCTTTGGGAGGAGACAATCAATGTGAAAGGCTGATACCCTGTGGATAACAATAGTTTTGCTTCATTGAATAAGGTGCCGTGAGGAAGGATGGTTTCCATCTTGTACCTGTGATAGAAGAGATCTCTTGTTACCTAGCACAGACTATCTGTGGAGCTGATACAGTTCAGTGTCATTCCTGAGTATTTGTT
>VWZT01001895.1:297785-357581 GCA_013397055.1 Pachycephala philippinensis | reverse complement strand
TTGTTGAACCTCACACAGTTGCCTTGGACCATCAATCCAACCTGTCCAAATGCCTCTGCAGAGCCTTCCTACTTCCATCAGACCAACACTCCCACCCAGACTGGTGTCACCAGCAAACCTGTTGGTGCTCTCAGTCCCCTCGTCCAGCTCTTTGATAAAGATATTAAAGAGAGAGACTGAGTCCTGAGGAACCCCACTAGTGACCAGCCACCAGCTGAATGCAGCACCATTCCCACCACCCTCTGGGCCTGGCCATCCAGCCAGTTTTTGACCCAGCAATAGTGTCCCTGTCCAAACCATGAACAGCCAGTTTCTGCAGGGGAATGCTCTGGGAAATTAAGTCAAAGGCTTTACTAAAGTCTAGGTAGACAACATCTAAGTGGTCACTTTGTCATAGAAGATTAGGTTAGTCAAGCTGTAGCTCCCTGGATCCTCCTTCCAGCCCCTCTTCTAGCTGGGAATTACATTTGCCAACTTCCAGTCCACTGGGACCTTCCCAGTTAGCCAGAAGTGCCAATAGACGATGAAAGGGGCTCGGTGAGCACTTCACCAGCTCTCGCATGACCCTTGGGTGGATTCCATNCCTTGGGTGGGTTCCATCTGGCCCCATGGACCTTTGGGTGTCTAAGTTGTGCAGCAGGTGCTGAACATTTCCCCTTGGATTATGGGGGTGTCATTCTACTCTCTGCCCTTGTGTTACAGCTTAGGGAACTGGTACCCAGAGAACAACTGGTCTTGCTATTAAAGACTGAGGCAAAGAAGGCATTAAGTACATTGTCCTTTGTCTCTATGTTTCCTACCACATCCGATAAAGGACGATTCTCCTTAGCCTTCCTTTCATTTTTTGTTTATGCCAAAAAGCCATTGATAATTAAAGTGAAATTAGGATAAATTGCACTTTCCTCTCATTAGCTAATCTTTTAAAATACCTTCTATACATAAAAAAAAATTTAAAATATTTTTTTAAAAATAAAGACAAGGAAATATGAAAAATTAATTTAACTTCACTATTCATTAATTCATCCCCCTGAAAGCAGTAAAGGATTAATCAAGAACCATAAAGCATATAAATTATTGATCTTTGAAAAAATGCATTTTTGGCTTCTTTACTGACAAAATATATTTAAAGGAAACATTAAGAGAAAAATCAATGTTTCAATTTGTCAGTAAAATATGCATACATGAATTTGATTTTTTTCTTTTTTCTGGACAAGAACTTTGTGTTCTTTGAGAATTATATTGCAATATTTTAAAATTAATCTAAATGCTATAACTGAGGAAAAAAACCAGTGTCAGGCTCTTTATAGTCAAATAATGTATCAGTAATTGTTTTTATCAATGAATGGATTATTACAAATTTCACTCTGATGCCCAAAATCATCCTCCTTTTTACTGCTTTTCAAAAAAAAGTTTAACATGTAATGAAAACTTATAAGGGGACTCACTATATCTAACAAACAGGTAATATGATAATGTGTAATAAATAAAGTGGCCATCTTACTAGCAATATGAAAATTTTCAGGAAAGTTAGTACTTCTTGTTTATTGTCTACTTCAACTTCATAAGAACATTTAATGTTGACACCACACAATTCAATTGTTTATATATTATTTCCTTGCTGTACACTATTTGATTTAGGAAATGACACAAGTATATAGATGCTTTGTGGCTGTTGAACTTTCAGCCAGGAAGTTTCTGCACTGAAGTAAAATGAATTATTCCCCAGGCTCCCCTGACATTAGCTCCAACTCCCCCAGGCTCACGGCACCCTACACACAGACACCAAAGTGCAGGTGTCAGTGCAGAGCTGAATCTCAACCATGATAGAAGTAAACTAATTTTAAAACTAGGTATAAATTTAGTTTATACCCTGGTGTTCTGAGCACCCAATTATATATCCTTTTTTTTCCCCTCTTCTTTTTCTTCTGCTTAAACTAAGAAGGACACGTTTCTGGAAGCTTTAACCTATATAGATCCCAAGCACTGGCCAAGCTAACAGCTCCTGGGAAGATTTGCTTTTATCATGCACACGTGACATCATTTATAAGCTTTTCTTGCACTGGATGGTTCTGTTCTTTGCTGGAAGATGCTTCTTGCTTATCAACAGCCAGCAGCCAGCTGCTTTGCAGTACAGCAAATGCACATCTATACATACAGGTGGTTTACTGGGTCACATAATGAAATTCTGACACCTGAAGAACTACTGCAGAGGTCTATGCCCTAAGTTACCTACAGTCATATCCAGGACCAGGCTTTGCATTTCATTGAGCTGTCAGTTCAAAGCTCAGGGAAGACGTTTCTTTGTGTACTGTGCTGTTCAAAAATACCTCCCCATGACTGACATGTATTTCATTAGCAATGCAGAGTCACCAGTACCTATTTGTCCTTTTGAAGAAAAGACCTTAGTCATTTTGAATGCCATTTTTTAAGCACTCTTTATCAGCATGGTTCCCACTCCCCAGTCTCCAAGGAACCAAAACTAATTCTCTAAAAAAGATTTTCTTCAAACATTTCATGACTGCTTTCATACTATCTTTCAAATACTATGATGGGACCAGATCTAAAAATGATAAAGTAAATTTAATTGATGAAAAGTGCTCCTTCAACATTTCTGTGGTAATTGTGTTAACTGCTCCACAAACTACATGATGTTGGGGAAGTCTTACATCTAATCTGTCATATTGCTGCAGATAAAGAGGAACCAGCACTAAATGAGCAACCAGTTTTCCACAGCAGAGGCTGAACAGTGTCTCAGCCCACAGGTGCTGCAAAGGCTGGAAACTTGCACTCGCAAGAGAAGAGTGGGCTCAGGTCTGATCTACAGCAGCCCCTCTGCAGCCTCTCCAGGCAGGTGAGAGCTCACACGTACCCTGACTCTCGCTGATTTGGAGACATATTATTGAGTCTAACAAATCAATGTCCTGGTCCAAGTGCAGCTGTATTCTCTGTCCCTCTGCTTTCTGCACATCTCCCTGCCCACTCTCCCTTTGAAACCCCATGTGAACCCATATCACTATTGCCCTAAACCATTGCTGCTCCTTCCCCTGCAGCCAGTCACCCTCCTCTGTGCCTGTCTCCCTGACAGGATGCTGAGGAGCCCTTACTTCCTCAAATCTGAATCATAGGTACCAGTGAAAAAAACAACTCTCAATTGCGGATTGTGCCAATTATGCAATTGCAAATGCAACTAAGTAATAGAGCATGCATTTGTACAAGGTCTAATTCAATGAAAAGAGGCTCAGGCCTCTAGTCTCTCTCTCCTTGCAGCAAAAGTCATCAATCAATCTCCTCTATAAACCAAAACTAACAGAAAATGGATGTGACAAACACACATCACATTTCTAACCACAGCAGCCTTTCCATCTGCACCTAACCATGCCCTAAGAACCCAGAACTCTATCACTGCCTTCCCATTCATCCAAGCTCGAGGAACATCACAATATAAGCTTTATCAGCTTCCTTTCCTCTTTCAGTTTTGTATAAAAAAGAAAAAACAATAACAACAAAACCACAAATAAAGGAAAGTAACAAAACTCAACAACTCTAAACTTTCATTGTATTTTGTTACATCTTTTTCTCAAACCCAGTGCTTCTCTTCCCAGAATCCTGGGGGCATTTTACCTTTGCTTTCATATTTCGCTGCTTATCTTCACTGACCTCAGTGTTACCCTATTAAATAGACAAGCTTTGCTCTTGGAGCTTTTATTTACTATTTGTATTTGAATGTACATTTCCTGGTGCAGCCTGATAGAGGGAAGATAGGAGAACAGATTTTCTATGTGAAAAAGTGCCACAGCAAAGAGGAAGCAAACTATTTCCACTGCCCATTACAGACAGGGCAAGACAGAGACATTTAGGATGGCAATAAGGAAAACCCTTCCAGTACAGGCACCTGAGCTGCTTGTCTAAGGCATGTGGGAAGGTGTGAAACTTCCATTCTCTGTAGATAATTCTGCAAAAAAAATGATGATGGTGTAGGAGGACAAATTATCTAGATTTTCTATTATTCCATTGTTTCCTGCATTGGTTGTTACTCAGCAGTGTTTGAACTTGTTTAAAATACTTATGTTGAAATTGCAAAGTCCTCCTACTTACTTTCCATCATCATGATTTAAATATCATTATTTAAATAATATTGGAACTACTATTCAATCTCAAACCTTCAAAATACATAGAATACTTTTTCAGAAAAATGCATCATTAATCACTTGAAACAAGTTACTATTTTTCTGTTTTCCCCTGAAATTACATTTTCAGTGCCTAAAAAGTGAACTTCAAAATGGACATGTCCTGTAGTAAAACCAGTGGGTTCGCTGTGGAAACTTCTTCCATTACCTTGTTTGTGTCATTTTTTTTAACATAACCACTAAGACTTTCTACACTAAAAAAATTCAGTTTTGTTCGAACCAGGCATAGATAAAAATCAAATTATTTCAGACACTCTCATTTAATGGGATTAACAGCCTACATTGAAAGTCAGAGTCCTTCAACTGGAGCACAGACAGGAGCTGCCTGTGCACTCCTGGTCCTCTGCAGAAAGGTGTAAAATAAAGCCATCTAAACAACTTGGGGCAATTCAGCTGCAGTGTTGGCTGCAAAAATTTTTTCATACTGAAACAGGATAGGAACAAACCCACAACTATGATGCTTCAGTTGAAAGAAGTTTCTTAAAATGTGGTAAATGAGACGTCCTGCCAACAGTTTAAGATCCAATAATTTTTAACTTCCAGATGTGCACATATGCTTTCCTTACCTACTTCTAATCAAAATGTCTGTCCAAAACACTGCAGAACAGTCCTAAAAGGACAGTTCATTATGTCTTTTTATGATTTTTTCAAAACTAAAACTGAACAGAACAAACCCCATAATCTTTTTTTTATTTTATAAGCCTTTCCCTTCCCCTGGCCTCCCCCAGCCCACACGTCCATATTCCAGTATTAGCCAGAGAAGAAAGCTCTCAAGGCAACAGTCACAGCTACAACCCAAGCTGCACATCAAAGGCATAACCAGCAGCGACAGGGCAAATCACAGCTGGCAGCAAGGCCAGCTCCTGGGGACAGAGCCTACAAATCATAAGGTGAAACGACACATGAAAGGCCAAAGTTTGATGGAATAAGGGCAGGAAAAAAGAATTTGGATTCACCTTTTTTAAGAAGAAAACCAGACATGCTTTTAACTCTAGTTCAAGCAGGTACCTTTCTAAAGAAAATATTCCCCAGCTAGAAAATACCTATAATAGGGATGCCTGCCTAGCTCAGCTGCATGTGTCTAAATAGTGCATATTTTTAAAATTTGACTTCACAGCTGATCTTCACTGACTCCAGTGCTAAGGATGGTACCCTTTAACTGGGGAAATTAGAGGAAAACAAAATTATCAACACAATTGAGAGCATGTGCAAGGGTTTACATAAACCTCATGAATAATGTTATGATTTCATACTTAGTCTTACCTGTTTTATCATTACTGGGGATGGAAGTAATTTTTTAGAGCTGAACAGGAAATTTAGACTGCTCACTAAACAATGAAAACAGTCCTTTGCTAGATGCAAAAGATCACATTTGATAATGACTGTGTTCACAGAAGAAACTGCCTAAATCGAACTTAGTAAAGAAGGGCATTTACTCGTGCCTAAAAAATATTACACAGCTGGACTTTCAAATAAAAGTTTTTAGAAGAGGATGCAAAAATGCATGCAACAGAACTGCAGAGAAGGGGCAGATCTGCTGCTGCACGGCTCACAACAACCGGCACCCGATGGTGTTCTTAACTGATGTCAGCGACAACAGATAAAAGCAACCTTCTCCCAAAAAGGAAACAAGGAAATACAAGTCAAAGAGAGATAAAGAGATCTAATTAGTTCCTTGTGAGTTCATTACTCACAAGCAACCCCACTGCCAGGCAGGAGCGGGCACAGCAGCCAGGGCACAGCCAGGATGGCAGCTGGGTCAGGGGTGAGGAGCGTGCACAGAACCCAGCTGATGCACAGCTGTGTGTATGAAAACACATGAATCTGGAAACCCCGTCTGGGCATTCAACACTGCTCCCCTTCTATAGCATATCAGGAACATTTTAACCAGCACGTGTTTTATGGTGCACCCTCAACTCTCCTGGGCATGGAAATCCCTGGCTGCATCCCTTTCCCTGGCACTTTACAATGCTATTTTACTGCTGTGTTTGACCTCTGGCCAAACTCCAGAAATCGTGAAGTCGGAAGGAGAGAGAGGTATAAACCTCTCCTGCACCCTGGGGAAGACAAATCTTTGGTGAGGCATGGAAGAAGCACCTCATTACACTTGGCTACAGAAGAGCTCTGCACGAGGAGAGCTGTGTGACCTGTGCTGCTGCACTCGGGGAGCAACTGGCTCATGACAACACCTACTGTTGCTTGGGGTTGGGAGAGGGCAGCACATAATTCAGTTCATCCTTACACTTGGAGCAGCCACACTGCTCTCAAGCTCTGACATGGAGCTTTGGCACCATGCTTTTGGAAGTGCTGCCTCAGTTTTGTGTGCAGCAGCCTGGAGAGGGCCCTGAGCAGTGGCTACCCCACCTGCTCATCCCTCTTCCCTGTTGCTATTCCCACATTGTGCAGAGTGATTTACTCCAAAATCTAATTCAGCTCAGCATGATCTCCTGAAAGTCAACGAACCAGACAAGCAGTAAAACACTAGAACAGGTTGCTCAGAGAGGTGTGGATGCCCCATTCCTGGAAATATTCAAGGACAGGTTGGACAGGGCTCTGAGCAACCTGTTCTAGTGGAAGATGGCCCTGGTCACTGCAAGTGGGGTACAAGACGGCATTTAAAGGTCCCTTCCGACCCAAACCACCCTATGATTCTATGAAAATTTCCTCTGTGGGAATTTTCTAGATTTATTTTACAGCTCAGTTTTAAAACTGGGTATTTTTCCTGCTGCTTGGAATAGCAAGAGAACATCTTGCATGTTTCATCTGTCTTCCAGCATGTAGTATATACAACATTTGGTCAGGTCACATTTAGAGCAAAGCTCCTTTCTGTTCTTGCTCTCTGCCAAGTGCCTCCCAGGGGCAATGCAGAAGGCAAGAAAGGTGGAGCTCTTTCAAACTCACCACAAAAGTGGAAGATCAATCCTCATCATGTCATATCTGCAATGCTATCAGGCACAAAAGGCTTTTATATGATTCAAATTGTGTATGAAAAATTGTCCTTGCTCCATTTCTTTCACCTTCTAATGTACCACTGGGTAGTGACTTCCCTGACCCTGGAACCTGATTTACAGATTTTCATGTAAGTGCTTTCTGTGTAATCATTTATGGCTTGATGCTATGAAAACATTGAAGAAAATGCATTGTTCTGGTCACATCGGGAGACTTAAAAGGCATTGCCCCCATAAGCAGTGCGACCCGTGGCCCAAGTTACCAGCCCTTTGATTTTTTTGAAGAAAACTCATCGTGCCTGTGAAAGGCAGTGGATGTCTGAAAGCCTGCAGAAACTCAGTACAGTCTCTTCCCCTGCAGTATTCCTGCAGAGTCCATGAGGATGACTTTTACAAGGGGAGACGTTGCTTGTCATTTGTGTAGTTCATTAAATACTTATCCTCTTTCATTCCCAAATAATATGCTACGTCCTACAGCACAGTTCCAGGTGCCTTACTTGAGTCTATTTGTCTTTTGTATGGTTTTGCTTATATTGTTGACAGTGCTTATATTGTCTACCATTTGAGGGGCTCGCTTTGTAGATTCTTTTTCTCTAATGTGGAGGTATTTTAATATGGTAACTTGAAAAGATCAATTAATGTCCTGTCTTTTTAAAAGGTTTTTCCCTATTTAGCATAGTTAATTACAAGCTTTGCAAAATCCAAGAAGTTAAAGTTTGATGTGAGTCAGTTTTGACTGAGTGCTGTGAGAAAACTACTTAAAAGAAAGAGAGGAAAAAGATACACTGTGCAAATAGAAGAATTTGTTGGGAGCAGGAACTTAATTTCAAATTCACAAAGTAAGTTCCCTAACCACTACACCATGGAGGCAAACACAGTGTCTACAACACACACCTTTTATCTTCCATCTTTCATCGTGACTCAGAAACACTCAGTTGCTTAGATAAAGCAGAAGCAAACTAGGAGATGAAATGGAGGAGGCGATCACACGGCACATGGGTGCTTACACTCCACTGGAGCTCACACGATGACTAAGGTTAGCTAAACCAACAAGGCTCATAGGCTTCTTTGCAAACGTATGTAAACCTGCACAAGATGCAAGGCAGTGGAGAGTTAGATTCCTGACTTCTAAAACTAACTTAGCTTATCAGAATAGAAAAAAAAAAATAACATAAAAACACCAACACCCTTACCTGACAAGATTAAAAGAGTCATGAAAATGTTTTGGAGAAGGGATAAAGCAGTTCCTCATAAGAAACTTGAAGTAGTAGATCTTATGGTGCTATAGGTCAGTCAAACACTGTATGTGATGTGAGCAAGGTCTTTACTGTTTGAAAAAAGCTTCAGAAGAAACCTGGCTTTGTTTGTGATAGGGACATTCTGAATCTCATTGTAGTTGTCTTCTTTTACACTGCTTCTCTGACCTGAGTACTCCACTGGCTTTGCTTTTAAAATTGAACAAAGTAAGACAATGACTAAAGAAACAAGAAAAAAGTTTTATTTTATGTTGTATGATTTCAGTTTTCTGATATGTTTAGAACTAACACACTCAGATGAATAAAGAAAAGGTTTGAGAATCAGATTTTTGAAGATTTTTAACTGATCTAAGTGCATCAAGGTTTCTTCCTGAAAAGTCTTTTATCAGCTGGAAATGAAGAAGGTAGATCTGCTGGGATTCTGATCCATGTAAGATTTCTCACAACTTGCATATGAACAATAGGAGACAAGGCAGAAACCCATCAGCTGCATATTGTGGGAGATGGTGTATCTGTTTATGCACTTTCTGCAGGCACAAGAGGATTTCATTGTGATACATGTTACACGTTCTGGTACACTTGTCTGTTGTCTCAGCAGATTTAGGAACGCTTGCTATCTCTGCATTTTTAACAGAGCAGCCAAAAAAAATTGGCTTTTTTAGCCTGAAGAAGTTCTTCAGATTTTTCCAATATTGTAAGCTTCACATTTATTTATTTATTTATTTATTCACACAATCATTTTTAATTGGTAACTCTTACTTTAACCATCCTTGAAAATCCCAATATCAATGACACTTGTACCCCCGGTGAACTACATGAAAAAATATAATTGAGGAAATTCCCAGGGCAAAGGCATAAAATTAAATCAAATAATATGCTAACAATTTAAGTGAAATACTAGATTAAAATATCTTGAAGACTTGATATTAATTACGAAGTATCTAATATCCTTATTATGTTGATAGCCCCAAAAATGAGTCAAAGAAGATGGCATGATGATGCATGTTATGAAATGATAGATGATGCTGAAACCTGTCAATACTCTCCATTCAGTCAGACAAAATCCACTGGGAATTTCAGTCAGAGCTTGAATGAAAACATATATGATGGAGAAAGATTGTGAAGAGTTGGCTTTACGTTTGAGAGGATGAATAGGAAACAATAACAGAACTGGAAATGAAGACTCCAGAATCCAAGTTAAAGTTCCTTCTGTTAAAGTCTGCATGGGCATGTGTTTATATCCCTGGGATTTTTTTTGGTTTAAGTTCAATTCAAGTATTTTTATTTAGACATATACATATTAAACAAAGTAAAAAAATATTTTCATATTTTTGAGGTGTGATTAGCATAACTGAGGCAAGTCTATAAGATACTGTATGTAAAAACTATCTAATTGTAATTAAAGTTCTGAGGCCTCTATTTACACGTCAGCAAAATACTCAATCATACTTTAAACCAAGGAAGATTCTCATTTTTCCTTTGCAAAACAATGACTCACTGTGAAAGAACATTTCATTTGTCCAATTAATTACTGGTCATTCACACTGTCATGAAATCTTAAAGCTGGCACAAAGGGTTTGAAATTGAGTTTGGCTGGATGAGTTAACAATTAAATGAGCCTTTTAGAAGCAGTTAGAGCAACCAAGCCTGTGGAAAACAGAGAGGAGAGCTGAAGCTGGCAGCAGCGTCGCCTGTTGTAATGCCAGAGCAGCAGGCTCAGAGACAGGGTGGGCTGTGCCCAGCAAGAATGAGACAAATATTATCACAGAGAGCATATGCAAAGAGGATGTTTATTAAAATTCAGTAAAAATAAACAGACGAAGACAGTATCTGCTGGAAGGCAGGATGATGACATGGAAGAGAGGGAGAAGAAAGATGACACCATCTGGCACATATTCAGCTTTTGCAGAATATTAATAGGAGTCTCTGGTTTTTCTGCCATTATGCTTCAATCCTTCCCTCCCTTGATGTTCCACCATCTTCTATTGAAACCTGATCAGAAACACAAAGGAAATGAACCTTCCTATATTCCTAGCACAGAAGAAGATTCTGCATTAAGGTCCTACTGCCACCTGCTTATCTGAACATGCAAAGCAAGTCCTCCATGAAAAGCCAGGCTCTAAACGTTTTTCAGATAATAAGATTTCCTTCAGTTACTGAGGAATAAGAGGGACTTCAAAGTGAGAACAGATGAGAAACTGAGCGCTCCCAAGTTGGCAGGATACTCCCCACGAGCCCATAATCCCTAAAATTGATGAATGCTGCTCCAGTTACAGGCAATAACATATATAATTTGCTACAGCACAAAGATTTTTATTTCAAAAAAGAAAAATATACCAGAAACGCAAATGTTTCTTCACAGAAGATCTTGCACATCAGTTACTTTTGACACTGGGAACATATTCAGCCAGTTGACTCCCTCTGAGTACTCTGCTCTAAGTTAAGTAGCTCAATCTAATCTGCCTCCTCCACCCCCCTAGAGCTGAAGAACTTTAAAGGGAGGCATACAACATAAAAATGCAGTCATTTCCTCCTTTTGGATGAAAATACTGAAAGTCAGATACTACTTCAAAAGATCCAGGCCACCTCCAATGTATGAATAAACCCTTTCAACAGTGGTTCCTCTAACAGGAAACCTCATACTTCCTGCAATGCTGATAGACTGCAAGAAACAGCTACCAGGTAAAGCTGGACAAAAAAAAAACCAAACTGATGAAAGTGTTTTCAGCTGGAAAATAAAACTGGTCTAAATGTTTCACAAGATGATGTTGGAGGCCAGAAGCCTCAAAATAAGTTTCTTTAAGCAACTAATAGAAGAGAAAAACCTTTCTTAGTCTATCTCATGGACAAAAACTGTAGCTCAACACTTCTCAAACAGTGATTAACAGAGGAAACCA
The DNA here is from genome assembly GCA_013397055.1 of Pachycephala philippinensis. Classification (NCBI taxonomy): domain Eukaryota; kingdom Metazoa; phylum Chordata; class Aves; order Passeriformes; genus Pachycephala; species Pachycephala philippinensis. The sequence goes on along the minus strand of VWZT01001895.1, from coordinate 346,293 downwards.
GAGAAAAACAGTTGCATGATCTATTTGCTCACTTTTAAAGTTAACTAACAAATCACATTAGTTATCTAAATGGTTAATAAAAACTGATATGGTCTTTGATTATAGTCTTTCATATAATATACATACTTTCATTTTTGCCCTTAGGTAGGTTGTGAATGGTATTCATGGAGAAAGGTTAAAAAAAAGGCTGAAAGAAGAGGAATCAAAGAAAGCATTCCTCTGGCATTTGCTGTAGCAGAAACAGTTGTTGCTTCATGGTACTTCAAGCTCCACACAAGTAAGATGCTTTTTGACCTTAATTATTCAGATACCTTGATCTTATTGTATCTTCCTAGTAAAGCCATAGTTCAGGTGTGCACATGGATGACCAAGATTAGGGTAGTTGAACTTCAGAGAGGTGAACTTGCTAGAGAAGTTCAAAACAGTGGATTTCTAAAAGCTACCCTGCAGGCTCAGCTGTTTCCTTCTGTGACATGTACAGTAGGCTTACTCTTATCAGTCACCTAAAATACAGGCATGTGTTAGCCTGTGACACAAGTTCCCCCCTCCAGTCAAAAGATGAAAATGGTCACCTCCACGTAGCAGTTCACCCTCTCCCTCCTAAAAGAGGGACCCTGGAAATGCTGCTCCTTCCATTAGCTAGAGACAGAGTCCAAACAACAGAATAATGATTTAAACTGGAGGGAATGGACACCACCCCAAAGTCCCCAAACCAGAGTGCTTCAAAAGCTCTGCTCTGCTACACGGGTGCTCAGCCAGGAGCTGAGCTCCTCCAGAAGCCATATCCCAGCTGCAGTGACAGCCAAGTAAATGTTTGGTAGGGTCACTGATCTTTGATATGTGTTGAGTTCTGTGCCAGTCTTTAGTAGCATTAATGACAGACAAATTTCTTGGGTAAGAGTGATTTGTTATTTACTGGGGCCATCCTACTTACTGTTATGACATGGTTGACTGTCGGGAAGGGGCTGCCCTTGGGGGAAGCTTCAGTGGGACCAGCATCAAAGGCAGTAGGTTCTGAAACAAAGGTTGCCTTCAAAAGAAAACACCAGAAACATATTTTTATTCTGAATGCTGTTTAAGAAGAGCAATTCCCTCCCTCCCTCTCAAGTTAGTGTACAAACACCTGGCCCTATTGTTACATGTGGCTGTACAACAAAAGCAAATAAAATTGCAATTCTTGCCGTTTCCCATTTTTGGTGAATTTTTTTTTTTTTGTTGAAATTATCAGTTCAAGAATAAGCAGCTGTAACACATAGTGTCAAGAGAAAAATGCTTGTTATTTGTACACAGATTAGTCCTGTGGTAAAAGCACCAGTATTTCTATAGCACACCTGACTGCATTAATTCCTTCTCATCACACACACACACAAAAAGCAGAGAGTTGTTTTCTATATTCTTTAAACAGATGAATGATTCTGCCATCTTGTGGGAGATGGAGAAATCCTATTTGTACAATAACAGTAGAGCAGAACATCATGGAACAGAAATTTCTTCTATTTTTCACTTGTTTCACTATTGATTAAGTGAACAGACATTAAAAGCTAGAATATTCCGAATATCCCCCAAAATAAAAAATTAATGATAGCCTCATGGAGGAAACCTGAGCAATGGGGTTGATTTTTAAGATACTAACTTGACTGGAAACTCTGCTCAGAAGGTAAAGGTACAGCAACTAAAAATCCTGGGTTTTTTTCCCCAATGATCTGATAATGTGAAATATGTAGAGAATTATTTACATTCTCTCACATTTGTTTAAATACCCTTCATAAAAGAAAAAATGTAAAATTATTCAGATTTTTATCTATAATTAACCTTTTAAGAACTGTTAAACAAACACGATGATTATATATTATGGAACACTATCCTCTATTAATAATTCCATAGCATAATTTTACAAAAGTAGTAGATTAATTTACCATTAAATAGTTTTTGGCTGATACAGGTTGTATTGTTATTCCTGACAATTTAACAGACATACAATATTGCTTTCTCTATCCTACCTTAATTCAACATGGAGCATGCTGAAGTAAAAACTATTAATATAAGCGAGTATAAATGAGAGTTTAAGAGAAGAAGAGCTGAAATAAATATGGACCAGTTTCACCTCTAAGTAATTTTGTAGAGGCTCTCTTCCTACTCCACCATTCTCAGCAGGTAGAAACCAAACAGTACATCAAAAGTATATATTACAAAACTGTATGTGACCATTTTTTCCCCATTGTTCTTGCGAAACTCTGAAGCTCAAGAATGTGGCTTCTGCTAGGAAGGACGAAGCTTGAGGTGGAGCAGCCCAAGAGGCACATTTCTCCCTTGGCACTTGGCAAGCCTCCATCAGGGGAGTTATTTTGAGCTGTTCTCTTCCCATCAAAAATTACCTTGGGGAAACAAGCTCATCTAGTTTATAATTCTTTGTTACAACTGCAATAAACTCATCTAGTAAATCTAATACTATGTCACAAGAAAGCTTCTTGGATCAAGTACAACTGCATTTATGCTTACATAACTGCTTACTAAGACCATTATTTTCCTTTGTAAATCATTCATTTAAGTGAATAATATTTTGTTAAGCACTTTGAACATAAAGATCTGACAACCAGAACATAATAAGAAGGAATACAACAATTTAATCTTATTATCATTTCTTCATAATGGCAAGTATCTAAAAAGCTAAGGCAAGCCTAGATCTGGATCTCAAATTCCCCAACTCTAAGTGATTTGATTTAAAGACAACAACAAGAGAACACACTCCACAGCGACAAACAACGCATCTACCTCAGCAACTCTGTCTCCTGCTTGTACCCCAGCCAAGTCTGATGGACCATCTTTTGGCAGCCGTGCAATCAGGATCCCCTGGTAACACAAAACACAGGTTTCAGACGTGACAGCTTCTCCCATTGTTCTTAGATGTAAAAAGTAAATAGGAAGTAATTAATTTTCAAGACTTATTGTTCTGTTCCCTCTATAAAATTAAAAACTAAATGCATTAGCACATTAGCAAGACAAAAAAAAGAAGCCTCCATGGCTGACACATACAACAATGAACAAAAGTCAGTAATTGTTTACACTGTGCCATGGGGAACAGACTGGAAAACAAAGATTTATTTAAATGATAAACCAGTGAGAAGATGTGTGAAATACTTCTCTCAAATCAAGTTAGCTTCTCGGAATAAGCAAATGAGATGGGAGAGGCATGTGGATTGCCAAGGGAGTGACCCCAAATTGAGGCAGAAAATGAAAATTAGGCAACAGTGTTTCAGCCATCAGGTTGCCTTTCCAAATCATTGGTTTACCTTTGGGTTGCTCTCCCAAATCATCCCTTCTGGAGCTTTCCCATCAAAATCTAATGCCAGATCCTACTCTGGGAAATAAGCTATGTTTACCCTTGTTAGCTTTATCACAAAAATGGAAATGTTACATGAAGGACAAGCTCAGAAAGAAAACAACGAAACACAATAATTCAAGGAACTACTCATCAGTCTATTCTTAATAATCACTAGATAAATTTTGGATAATGAAATGCACCTCATCACTTTCTTTACATGAAGATGAGCCCTTTCCACCAGCAATGCTAATACCAAGACTCCCCATTTGACTGCACACAGTAATGGTTACCTGGAAAAGAATTATAATGGATAAGTGGCCTGATTAATCAAAAACCTTGCCTATCAATTATATGAGCATTGAAAATCCAGCTCCCACTCTGAACACCAGCAGACATGCCCCTGGAGAGCCCAGCCTAGAGAAAAATGGTGCTACCCTTCAACACTGGCACATGCAAGACTTGTCACCACTGCTTTGAAACCATGGACTGAACAAAGACTCAGCTCAGTGCCCACCTGCACGTACCTCTGACTTGACCTCACAATACCAAAGCTGGGTATCTAAAGTGAGATGCATACCTACAAGGAAAGTGGGCTTTGTTGGGGTTTTTTAATGGGAAATTCTTTTTCCATATAAGCCATGGGGAGCAAGGACAACCCTCAGCTTACTCTCTTCAAGGTAAGCCTGACGACACCTGCCATGCAACGTCCCCCCTCCTTTGCATCTTTATTATAAACTGCCTCACACAAGAGGGCTGCCCCCACAGACACAGGGAGTGCCCCACAGCCATGCAGAGCCCCCCAGCAGCAAGCACAGCCCACGCAGCAGCTCCAAACCTTCAGCGGGGGCTGTGGCACATCCAGCACCCGCAGCTCCTCCGCCATCCGGCCGCTCTCGCTGGGGAAGCTGCCTGCTGCTGAGACAGGGGGCTGCACCTGAGTGCTCGATCCTGGGAGAGTCTTCCCTTTCACTGCCAACTTGTGCTTTTCTTGAAGCGTTTTTCTGGTACTTCTTTGATCTCGCATGCTATCGCTGCTATCAAAAAGGCTGCCGGAAAACTTGGAAATAGGTTCCTGAGGGTTAAAGATAAAAAAGGTAAACACAGCAACAGCAAGGAGAATCTGAAGCACAGACCTTACCCAGGCTAACATGAATTTGTTCCTCACTATTGCGTTGCTGTATGATAGAATTTGTTCCACCGAAGACAAAACTGGAACTTTACAGCAAACGTAGAAGGATTTCTTTTACCATTATTTCTGGGCATGTTTTGCCCACGACACTGGGGTTGAAATTATGAGAACAGGGAGAGGACTGGGATTTGTATAACCTTTCACTAGATTCCCTGGCAGGTGCAAGCACATGTAACACACATAAATCCATATGTGCATAAATCCTGCAATGCCCTGTGAAAATGACAGAGCATGAGAATAAGACTATTTTGGGCAGCCTCTGGCAGCCCCGTAGCATGAATCCACTGTTCCAGGGGGAGGAACCACACACACACAGGGCAAAGAAAGATACTTCCACACAGAAAATAAAACATTTCTCATAGTTCCTCAAAGCTCACATTCCACTTTTGGGAGCACAGGTGTGAGAGGGAAGGCAAGCCCCTACCTTGCACCTATCTAAGTATCTAAGACTTTATTTCAATCATTGGATTGACTTTAGTTGCAAATGGCAGTGAGAGGAGACCTGCAAATGTAAGTGATTTAGGAGCCCTCTGGAAATGGAACCTCAAAGGTGATGCATACAAAAGCCTACTTTGAAGCCTGGCTCTAGGATGAATCTACTCTGAGATGCAGTGAGGAGCTCACAGTGTCACCTCATGCTTAGCTAAGCCACAAGGGCTTGGAAAGAGAAATACACGATTAACATACATTCACCAAACAATTAAAGCTTCAGACAAGCTTGACTGCAAAATGTAGTGACGTTTTCCAGCTATTAGTTATTCCTGGCAAAGGGTTAAATGAAATTCAGACACGATGCTCCAATTCTGTTCACATTTTATGAATGCTTTATTTATATTTAGCTGATTTTTGCTCCCTAATTTGGTGGGTTAAGGTCAAATCAGATCTTCATATTGCCCAAATCCTTCTACCTTCTGTTGGCAGTAAAATGATGCAGCAAATACTCATCAACACCTCTGAAAATAAGCCCCATATGTGTTTTTCTAAGCTTGGAAGTTTAGTACCAGAAATAAAAAGCAGTGGCATTACCTTGACCAGCTGTGCAGAACTCCACTGGACACTTTATTTTTCAATCTATATTGGTGCTTTCCCACAATCTCTTTTTGGCTGGGATGGAAAGAAGCATTGCCAACCCCAGGGAAAGCATACAAGGCATGATTGCTTCCTATTTTCACTTAAAAGGGAATTTGCTTAGCTTTAACTCACATAAAGCATTCATTACCTTTGTTCTCTTGAGAGAGATTCCTCTTTACAGTGCCAGGCTGACTAACCTGGACACATCTGCAGTGCTGTGGGTGCCAGGGAGGAAGGCCATGAGCAAGAGCCAGGACTGTGGGCTGGAGGAGGGGGCACACCAGCAGCACTCACAGGGGCTAGGAAGGAAGCAGAGGTTCTGGAAGAGGAGCAGGAGCCCCAGTTCCTCCCTCATCTCCAAGCAAACATCAGGAAGAATGCGGAGCAATGCCCTGAAAGGGAAAGGCTGCAAGAGTGCAATCACAGTCTCCTTTCCCAGGCTAGGACCAAGAGAACAGCCAGGCTGCCACACAAGTGACAGACACCTGGCAGGCACAGGCTGGAAAAGGCTCACAGACATCAGCATCCTGGAAGGGCACCACCAAAAAGATGCAGTGAAGAAGCACTGCAACCTCACTTTTCCTACCATCCAGGCCTAGGGAGACGCTGAGCCCCAAGTGCTGCCAACAACCTACTCACCTGAAAGAGATGGAGGGAGGCTGGTAACTGCGGATATAAGTAGAAGTAAAAAATGTGTCTCATCATTGCTCAGGTTATTCATCTTAGCCTGCAAGTTGGACTGTACTCTCAAGGGTTGGATGGGTTAATTGCAAGCAACGTAAAGGAATAAAACATTGAACATAACTCTGTACCCTCTGCACAAGCAAGGACATGAGAGTATAAGCAGTGCACAGACCCAAAGTGCTCTGCTGCATAGCACTGTGAGCAGCTATAGCTTCTTCACAGACACACACTGTCTCTCCCAATTTCAAGACTACTTACATCATCAGGATCCTCAAGTCCCTCTGCTTCTTGCTCGGGACTGATCCTTCCTTCTCTCCATTTTCCATTAGCAGAGCTGAATTTGTACAGGTTACCACCATGAAAACCTTCTTTTCCTCTCAACGAGGCCCAGCGAGAGCCCTGGGAGCTCCAGTTATGGCCACTGTACAGTTTAGGAGACTTGGGAAGCCACTTAATAGAGTCCTGAGGGGAAAAGGACATTAAAAAAATAAGGCAATTACTAGATTTTAAGAAAGCAATTGAAGTACCTAAGTGCAGAAACTGCCTGGCAAGTTCTGCAAGGTATTTTAGATTCTTGGAAATACTGTGTTTCCATTTTTTACTTTCAGAGGTACCTTCAGTCCCAGAAAGAGACTTTGCCAGTTAATGGGCATTACTGGTGATACAAAGAGCAAGCAAAGGCTGCTGAAAATAGTGGAAGCCTTTAAGGACTTGTAAGAGCATGGGACCGAGCCTACCTTCAGCATCGTAAAGAAGAATTAATGATCGACAACAGTCTTCAATAAAGTGTACTATTAAGAAAACAAACAAGAGTACTTAGACCTTTAGTGACCATCTCCTCTCATGACCTGAGTTTAAAAGAACTATTAAGTCACTCCTCTCTTCATTATTCATTAAATAAAATATTTCATTTGTTGAATGGTACCAATAGAAAGCACAACACTTAATTGATCTTTCAAGGATTGCTGATTTTCAAAGTGATTATAGTCCAGTTATCCCAAAATGTCCACTACTTATTTACATCCAAAATACTCCACCTCCTTCACTCATACACATTAGTTTATACATGACAAGTTGTGTCAAGGTTGCCTATGTACTTAAATTTCACTGAATTTTAGAAGTCATTTTTCAAAGTAACTTTTATCTTTCTTTGAAGCTTTCTTTTAATCTCACCTCTGCTTTTTCTTAGTGATACAAATCCAGTGGCAAAAAGCAGCCTGATGCCATATAAAAAAGATACATCAATGGAGAAAACAAACTAACCAAACCAATTTTCAACAAGCTTGTGGTGAGGCAATCAGAAGCACATGGTGACTTTCACATGTTTAAACAGATATTTGATTCAGATTTAACAGTTCTTTAAGTTCCCATTTTCCTTTTTAAAGGCAGAATGGTTATGTTCACACACACACACACACACATATTTCTTGCTGCTATGAGCAACCCAAATGTCACCATCTCTATTAGATCTACAGCTGAGAAAGACAAGGAAATAGGACAAGACTATTCATGCTGGACACACTGATTCATCTTCAGCTGCCAAAGAAGGCCCCCTTGGGATTCTTCATTTGCTTTTGGTTTTAGGGTGGCTGAAAAGACTAGGAAATGGAAACAAGACAGTATTTCAGTGTCTCTTTGGAAAACCCCGCAGAACTTTTTGTGAGTCTTGAAAAGATGATAACCCCAACGCAGGATTATTTGTATTGTACAAGGAAGGCATGATGGGCCTCTGCAGGAAATTTGCTGTTAAACCACATTTTGAACTGCACTGACACTCAGTGATACCGCTATTTGCTGATAAATAGCCCACATTTCTGGTTATTCTAAACCACATTGCTCAGGACACTGGAGCTGATTGTCAATTTAGTTGATCAGTGGGAAAGCAGCACAATCACAACACAGCAGTGGCTCCCCTTCCTCCTGACAATTCAAAATGCAAGGCAGGATATCTCCTGATATTTCTTCACACTCGTCTTGAATAAGGAAAACATAGGGTACCCTTAAACAGAAACTTTGCTTTCTGTGAATATTAACTAGGGGGATAGCAATTCTAATCAGACAGATAAACAGTACACTAGGTGAAATTGTTGTGTTTCAGAATAGCTGATGTGACATCTCTCAATGTTCAGGGTATTTCAAGAGACAGCTTAAATCCTTGTCAACTTCTAAGCTCATTAGGAAGTCATAAAGCAATTTCACTCTAAAAATAAACACGTGTACAGTGAAGCATTTAAGTTCTTCCAAGGAAATGTCTCATCCTTGTTTGACTCTGATCCCTAATCCTAAACAATAGCTTCTCAAACTCAGCCTGCCAAATTCTGTAAAACCAGTAAAAGGCTATTCCCTCAATGTAACAGACAGAGATTTCTAATTAAGCTTATGCTGACAATCCCTTCATCATTTCAGGCAAACACTGAGCTGCAGTGGCAGCCTCCTGCATGCACAAGGAGCAAGGTGATGAACATCGGTAGATTTTACATCCCTATGCCCCCTGCAGTTCAGCTGGGAACGCAGAGCTACAGGGCACTCCTGCCCCCTGTCTGCCTTCTCCCACGGCAGGATGCTTTTCCTCACGCTGACATCCAGCTGGAAGGAAAGTTCAGTACCTGTTTAACACCTGTAACCCAAGAAATTTTAGTCTTTAATATTCTTGATCTACAATATTACAAAATAAAATAGAAACAACAGAACAATTCTGGTGAAGAATTTTCACCAGGTCTACACAGTTCTGTGGATAGCATTATCTTTATGAAAGTTTCCTAATTTGGTTGTATCAATAGCAAAAGATGTAACAACCAGAAATGCCTTTTAGTCTATATTGGCATGTACCTACCCTATGCAAAACACCACATGAATTATACTTTCACGAAGTAAAATGGAGAAACCAAGCCAATGAATGCTACTGCTGTGAGTGGAGGCTAATATTACTTTGCAAACAAATCTTAATCCTCAATTGTTTTTCACAACTTGATCCTTTTTTTGATGAAAGAAAAGGAAGAGGGGTGGAAATAAGAAGATAGTGAACTCAATCTCTCAGTCTGATTCTTTTTACTGGATTTTGTTTTCCCTGCCAAAAATAAAACCAATTCCTTACTCTGATGTATTAATGAAAATTGCTTTAGATGGGCAACAAGCTTCCATCACCCCTCGAGGTAGTTCAGGTAACAGACAGTAGATTCGTACTCCAGAAATAAAGCTCTCTTTAAAAACTTGCAGTAATTTATTAGCTCATTCTCATTATGTTAAATACTATAGGACCATGCTTTGAGACAGGAGGCTACTGGCAAATATCCTAATATGAAGAAAGAAAAATCAGTTCTTGCTACAGAATTTTACAGATTATAATTGGTTTTCTCACTACACAGGTAGAAGTTCTTTCTTGTGTTTCATACATGAGGAAGCGAAGACCCAAAAACATTAAAAACATGNTATAATTGGTTTTCTCACTACACATGTAGAAGTTCTTTCTTCTGGAAGAAAGTTAGGAAGTTCTTTCTTGTGTTTCATATGTGAGGAAGCGAAGACCCAAAAAGATGAAAAACATAACTGGTTTCAGTCATTAGCAGCAAACACAAAGTGAGATACACATAGATTTACATTTTCTTAAAAATAACAGGAATGAAACAAAGAAGGCAAAATCTGTATTTAGGACTTTAAGCTTCATGGGTACGTGGGTGGTGTAACACTGATGTTTTGTAAATGCAGAAGTGTTTGGAGGGGGAAAATATTTATCAGCCTAGCAGTTATTATGTTCCATGGAAACACGTTTTTCTTCTCCCTTCACTGTTAATGATCCTAACTGATTGGTAACAGATCATTTTGCTTCACTATTTCACCAGCAAGTCAAGTGATGTTTTTACCTCCTTTCAACACGTTTTTCATCTTTTCAAAGGCAGTCTCTTCATAATATAACTACTGCTCCATATCATACCCCTGTATGTTAAGAGGACAAATTGTTCTCATAAAGCACAAGGCGTCTATTCTGATAAGATCTCACTAACAAATGCCCTAGAGAATTAACTTCCTCCAGGAAACAAAGGTGTGCAAATGCTATGTATCACCCTAAAACATTCTGGTAAATGAAAGAGAATCCAAAACAGCCTAACAATAAAAGCCAAGATATGAAAGCCACCCACGTCTCTGAAGTACCATACTGAAATCACACAGTGACAATGAAGCACCTTGCTTACAGACACAGCCTGGTCTCCACTGGCAAGTAGAATCCAGCTACCTAGAACATTTCAATGGTCACACACCTGCTACTACAATTCAACTCAAAACCCCAAACACATACTCTCACCTATTTTTCTATTTAAAAAATGATTTGCTTAAATAGCACAATTACGGGAAAGAAAATGTTTTTAAAGATGCCTTTCCTAGAACATAAACACTTTTCTCCTAAGTACAACTATACATAACACATTCTACCAATCAAAAACTATTTCAGACTCATTCCCTTTTTAATGTACAAAAGACTGTTTCTAAGAAAGCTTTGTGTAATTCACATGAAACAAATGATGAACAAAATGCTGCTGAAACAAAGGCATCCTTGAATATGCTTTCACTGGAGGAGAGGCAAGGTAAAAGCTGCCTGAACTGATTATGGAAGCAAGCCCTATACACTTTGCTAGCAGTAAATACATTACTTAATTTCAAACGCAGATACTCAAGTATTTACTATCCAGATAAGATTTTTTTAATTTCCTGAAAATACAACTTAAAAAAATTGCTGTAGGTTATCCTAAAAACATCCACTACACAAATGCTCTTCAGTCTTGGAAGTCTTCTCCCCTTTTCAACAACGAAAAGTCATCAGTAATATTCAAACAAACCTTTTTGTTAGTTAGTTTGGATTTTGTTTTGGTTTTAAGTTGCTTAGTGGAAGTCCATGACGCCATTAACAAACTATAAAGAAATTCACTCATGTTTACAATCATGTCATCATGTTTAATCTTCCAGAAATATGGGACAATCATATCTCCTATGAGCTACTTCAGAAGGATTTAAAGCAGCCCATTTATTTTGGGGTTGAGTAAAACCGGCAAGTTACTGAGAGTGATCATAGAATCCGACTGTTTCCATCACGAGCATATTCCCTAACTTGCCTGAGTCTGCTTCAGGAGCAGAAGAAGATAGTTTTAGTCGGACACAAAACTAATTAAACACTTCAAAGTCCTTTCTCTGCATTATACTGGGGATGCTTACAAACTGAAATCCAAGATGCTGATGCTTTGGTGGTATTTCCAAGCTCTGTGTGCATCTGTGGATCTTGAGGAAAGTTACTGCAGTCAGAGTGAGAGCTGCTAACATTTGGTGTTTGGCTGTTATCACCAGCTGCACATCAGAGATTTCAGCCAAGACAACGTTCCCCAGCAACAGAAGAGCACATCACAGAAACAGTGTCAAAGGTTACTGTACATCAGGTGTCCTCTTCCTGGTATTAATACCAAGGGAGGTTTGCTAAAACCCTTCTCTGAAACATCACTGAGGAGCCACAGAGTTCTCTCCATGGACAATAGTGATGCTGTATTTTCAGGAGAGGTCTTCTCCTGGAGAAAGGTAATCTACTTGTTAAAATCTCAGAGTCAATGGCCTAGTAACAACAGTGTTTAGAGGCAAACACCCTGAACAGGTTACAAATTCAAAACCAGACTGCCATGAACCCTTGCTCCTGAAGTTAGCACATAGTTCAGCTACACTGATTGAGCTCCTTCCTCAAAGCCCTCTGCTCTGGCAGAACCCATGACTGACCAGCCCACTGCCACAAGAACGGTACAAGTGGGAATAAAACAAACAGTGTCTCCAACACCCACCAGGAGAGGAGACAGGACGGCTCCTGCAAAGCAGCTTAGAGTTGTCCTCAAGTCAGGCATGTGCTACCCACTTCAAAAAAAAAAAAAAAAAAAAAAAATCACATTCTTCATTCAGCTGGTGGAATAATGATTATAGTCCTGACTTTACAATAAAAGAGGGAGGCACTGTCCCTCTGAAAATTTCACAATTGCTTCAGGAGAAAGGGAACACCCAAAACAATTACTGATAGTCAAGACCAGCCAGCTTTTGTCATATTCCCTGACAGCAACCCAAATACAGAGAAAGATTTGTTTGTTTCCCATCTTCTGTGTTTGTCAGAAACTGAAGATGGGAAACACTCTTGTCAAGTCAATTGAAAAGCTAAAGTAATTTTATTTTCTGGAGTCAAGGCAAAGCATGGTGGTGAATTATCCATTAACAAAAGGTCTAGACATTTCAGATAAACAGTGTGCTTCTGTCTCATTTACAGCAAATCTGGATAGTATCAACCAATATACTAAAAAACACACTTTTAATAAAATTTAATTCCTGGCGTCACTACTCTCTCTTAAAAGCTGAAATTACGAGCTGCAAGTAGTGAAACCTGTTAAGTAGCTAATCAGCAAAAAGCTGCTCACCCAGCCCTAGTAAAGCACCAGTGCTAGACAAGAAGCAGGACACAAACAAGTCACTTGCTGGAAAGAACAGCATTATGCAAGTTTCCAGTACACACTTTCCGACAATACACTAATTATCAAAAATATGGCACTTAAGACAGAAAAATAATCTCAACACATAAATTACATGGAAGCTGTGGGAAAAGCCTGGAGCAACACACAGGGGATGGAAAAATCCATTGCTACACTAACTACGGTAGCACAGGCATGCCCTTTTCTTCCTGTTCTTTTAAGACTAGGAAATGTGACTTTGAATAAAGAGAACTTGCATGCAGTAACTGGCAGGTTAATATTAAATCCACTCACCACTATGGTCAGTTGATTTTCCCTGGTTACCTGTTTATAGCTAATAAAACAGCACGCAAATTTTGTAGCCTCTTTGCATTAAACCCACCTCTCAAAAGATCTACAAAGCAGAGTAGGAAAAGTTTATAGAGAAAAAAGTCATAATCATATTGACTGCTCAGGCTCCTCACTGCATTAGCAAGAGGAAAAAAAACAGAGACTGGGAAGATAGGGCTCATGCTTTCAAGGACAGACATTGCTTCCTCAGAACATGTGTCATCAGCTTTTTCTGGCTATAAAACAGTTAAAACTGCCTGGAATGTTATCAACACTGTTGGTAGGAGAAGTGTACCTCAACCACTCTATAAAATGGCATACACATGGATCACTCAAGAGATCAGAGGGAATTCTGAGGTCTAAGCTGATGGAGGTTTGATCAAGGGGAATGACATGCAAGTTGCTCTGAACGAGCATTAGGAGAGAGAGGGTAGCCACTTGTCTCTGTTTGCACAGCGAGTATCCAAGCATCTTGTCAGCCCTGAAAAACAGCACTTCATCTGCTATTATTCCATATCACCAGCAGCTGTTGCCATGCCTCAAGGTGTAGCCTGAAAATTGCACTCACTGCCAGACTCAAACACTACACTACCTTGTATTCACTGCTGAACTACCTGCAGCACAGCAGAATCTCAAATTGCCTCACCAAAAAGCATAAACGAAAGACATTAACGAGATGCAGTGCTACACAGTATTAGTGTGCAAGACTGAAAAATGCACCTCCTCCTTTATCTCTCCCCAGACGCTCATGGAAAAAACATAACAAAAATCCAGACTTCCACTACACAGGTTAACAAAGTGAAGACAGATGGCAATGAAAAGCAAGGAACACCAACTCTGCTCTGGGGATAGTAGCTGGCTGGTCTCATGATGGACTTCAGCTCCTCTAACCTCTCACTAAGCAACTGTTGGATTCTAGTCTGAGCTCAGTTTATTTTCTTTTACAATTGACTGGAGGCAAACACCTTCAATATGCAATTCATACCACCCATCTTTGGCTGAGACAGCCACAAGGAAGTGACACCAGCCACTCTTGGGTGCAAGAATGTGAAACCATCCCAAATGAAGGCAACCAGCCTGGATCACCCACTTATTTATCTGTAGCCAAAGAAACCACAACAAATATTCCTTCCACTATTATAAAAAAAAAAAACCAAAAAAAACCACCAAACCTTCAAAAAATCACCAAAGGGAAAAACATTGACTGCTGACCAGTTACTTTGTTCCAAAGTGGATGCAGCAAGTAGTGCTTGTCTTGTGGTGAGTTTGTGGGCTGCAGCAGTCTCCACGAGCCTGCTGCAATGCACAAAAAGCAACTGCTGAGCGACACGGCGCATATCACAGAGCTGTGACAAGATTTACGTCTTGTTCTGACTGCAGCAGGAGGCAGTAGGTGCACAAGGACAGTTAATTATTTTCATCTGGTGGCATGTCAGGCAAGGCCCAAATCCAGGCTTTACACATTCATCTTGCTGATGGAGCAGACACTAAAAACAAACCACGGCCTCCAAACGAAAAACTGGCATCACAGAGTCTTGCTGCCTTTGGCTTTTTTAGGAACTGTCTTTTTTAGAACTTCTTTTCATCTCAAATGGGTCCGTTGCGGTTTATGTGGACTCTGGGTACAGGGTTTCCTACGTTTTTAAACTTTCATTGTGTCAATTCCAGTAAGTACTTTAAAAAGAAAATTCTACCCAAGGCTGGAGTCAGCTGTACCAAAACCTGATTTTCTTTTTGGTTTTATTTTAACAGCAGCTTAGCAAGAATAAACAGGAGAAATCTCCCTTGGGGAGAATAAAACTGCTCTACCACTGAACTGACATAACACCTTCAAACCTCCAGCACTCTCCTGTCTTGAAGCTTAAATGAGGAATCTTTGGGATGAGAAATGAAAACTAATGTATTTTGCCAGGTTAGATTTGAATGCAGATGGCTTGAAACTCCTATTTGTTCAGTATCAAATAGACCACAGTGCCTTTTGTAAAAGCTTCAAATGAAAATTTAAAGAGTTAAACTAAAAAATTATCACATATTGCAGGTATTAATTTGAACACAAGTTATTATGACTTTCTAGATCTCCTCCTTTTCTATCTTCTCCCAGATATCCTCATACAACTAACACTTACTGGAAAAAATGTTCAGCAGAAGAAGGAGCATGGTTAGCCACACAAAACTTCAGGTCTCTCATTTTGTTGAAATTTGGGTTCACTGCATTATCTAACACTAAATATGTGACATTTTTGCCCTGTACCTTAAGTCCCTGCACTGAACCAGTCAGTGGTCTTTGTTAGCTCCTGGCACATACAGAACCCAGAGACATCAACATCAGTCTTTATCAGGCTTTGCAAAATAGTTACTTACTGAATTCAACTCAGTTAATACTTACCTTTATAAACAAACCAGAACCCACAGATTTAATAAGACCTTGAAATCAGCATTGGACAACAGAAGTGCAACACATTAACAATGACAGCATTAATTCATAGATACTTTAATTGCTGGTTTAATGATACATCACACCTACTGAAGCTTTTAAAGATGTTTTTATTATGGTTTTATAAATTTTTATAAAACCACCAAAGCACTTTAAAGAATCATGCTTTCTTGTGTAATACATAAAACTAATTTCATACTGTGCTTCTGAAAGTCTATCGTGCTGTTTTTCAAGTTATCTTACAGATGGCACATTTAAAAAAAAACAATGGAAGCATGAATTTCTAGTGACTGCAATGCAACAAGGCATCCAAACCAAGATGTTTCTTTACAACTAAGTTAAAGTGTGAGTGCATTATGTAATAAACAATAGCAGTTTGGTCATTTAATCTTAATTCTGTTTACAACAAAACTAACATTTGTGCTTCACAACCTAAGATCCCATAATATAAACATAAGTTCTCTGCTGTAAAATTCCCCACAAATTACTGTCCAAAAAGAAAAACATATCTAAAGTAGGAGACCAAATCTACTCACGTTCCTCGAGAATTGCTATATTTAAGACTAATATGACATACCAGACACAATAAGGCACAATGGGTGGTACAAACAAATGAATACAGTTGTCCATGAAACTTGGTCTCTTCCACAAATACTAAAATATGTACCGCTCAAGATAAATTCTCTCTTAAAAATGAAATACATCATCTTGTTATGAAAGTCCTATACAAAAATTTAAAATTTACACCATCTGAGCTGCCAAAAAATAAAAAAGTGTATCGATTTCCCACAAAACTATATTTCTCACCAGCACATCCAGCCACTGGGAAGAAGATATCCCAGCACTCTGGAAAAGAAAAGCATTATTTCCCCTGTGTTTAAGACAAAAATATTGTATTCTGAATACAGTAGTGTATTAAACTTAAAAAAGCCTAGGACTATTAAAATTACAATATTGATTTGGAAATTATTGGTTCACTGCCTGGATGAAATAAGGCACTTTCTTCCAGCGGGCCGCACTTTTCATGTGTATGGAGACGATGAATCAGGTTCTGGTTAAAAACAAAAAGGGGCTCAGTGAGGTCCCAGAAGACGACAGGAACATTTCAACAGCAGGGGAAGACACAGGAGGTAAAACCTGGAGATGAAACTCTACACGGAAGTGGTCACTCTGTCAATGGCATTATTGACCTCGTTTTTGTTTGAATCCAGTCCTTTAGCAGCATTCATATCATTCCGTAAATTCTCCACTGTCTTTTTCATGTTCTTTAATTCTCCAGGGTGTGGAGTGGCTCGCCTTAGAAGTGTTCTCTAAAAACAAACAGCGCAATAAGTGGTTTTGCCTTTGTCCCTCTGCAAAAATAACATACACTTTCAAGGCTTCAGCAGTCAAATACCAAATATTAAGTATCAATTTTTTTCCTTTATTTCCCCCCTCTTCTTTTTCAAACTACGATGCTCTGTGATGAACATTACTTTAAAAGCTGCTTGTTTATGAAGACAGGGAAGGAGGTTTTAAGAAGTCTCTAGGAGTAAAATTTTGTCCTCTTTTGGACTACTAATGTGAAAGCCACTCAAGTGAAGTACAATTACAAGCTATGAAGTGAAGATTCTTTCATAACTATACTTGGGGACTTTTTTCTCCCCAAAACCATACAAGTGATTTAAGATCACACTTCAAACATAAAACATCCATCTGATTTTGAAAGAATCTCATAAGATCTCTTTGCAGTTTTAAATAGTGTGTGTGTGGAGCTCCATTTGCTTTTCAGCTCCACCACACAGTCTGGTTCTCTAATCAACTGAGAACAAGCATCTTTAGAGGAAGAGGGAGTATTTCTCTCCCACCTTAGACACAAGAATGTCTACCATTGTGCTGAAACCTTACAAGGAAAACAAAAATTTACAGAAACTCCAGTTAGCATCCAGGCTGGAGACCAACAGAACACCACAAATACAATATATGTATAATACACGTATACATGCACTTACTTTTTAGTGGCATGCATGTAAACTGTGCAGAGTACAGCAGAACTGATGACCCATAAGTGGGTGTTTTGGTCAAGACTGCTTCGGAAATCTGCCCTTCCTTCTCCTCAGTAAGATCGTGAACTCTTTTCCCCTAGAAAGGTTCTTGCCTCAAATCAGGCTGTAATACCATGGCTGAAAGCAGTTATCTTCAACACCTGAGCCCTCACTACTGTATGGACATTCTCAGGTTGGCATGGCTGTTAAGCAGCATCATTCTCAACTCCCTATCAGTCAGTGAACAGTGCCTGTTAAGAGGCATTTTGTTTCTGCTGCTTTGGAGTAAGCAACTACCTTACTTGTTCATTTCCATACTAAAGTAACAGTTTTTATAGTAACTTTTTAAATGAAAACAATCCAGACAGTGCCCTGAAGTATCTCAAGTTGAGATCTAATGAGGACCACCAGCAACTTTTTAGAGCATCAGAGAAGCACGTTGAAAACGTGACCGAAGCAGTCTTATTCTTTACGAAGAGTTTTAATTGTTAATAAAAGCTAGTAAAACTACAGATCATGTTGTGTTTTGATCTTCAGGACATGCAGAGCCCAACTTAATGGAGAGGTCTTATAAGTACAGTGACAGATGTTCCCACATCCTTTGCTTAAGTGGGAAACTAATGAGCAACATTCCTGCTGTTTATGGACACTATGGTTGTTTCAATGCAAATGGTGGAGTTAAAAAAAAAAAAAGAATGAGAGAGAGCAAGAAAGAGATTGGAAATAGAAATTAGAAGGACAAACAATAGCAAGCTTAATGGAGACACATGCCAGAGTGCTGGAATCCTAAATTAGACCCTATATACTTTCAGGCAGTAAAGCTTCACAGATGCAGAAAAAGATCCTATCTTCTTTCTGGAAAGAAAACATCCTGACCAGACAGAGGAAAACAAAGCAAAACAGAAGACTGTCCTGAATCAGAATATTAAAGTTATATTCAAAGCAGAAAAAACAAAGGCATTTAAAGTCAACATAAAAAGTTTCAGCAGCCAACATGAAGAGTTTCTTCTCCAAATGTACACACAAAGCATGCAGGCCAAGCTGAAACATTTACAGCAAGAATGCTCAGAGACATTTTATACTTTTGCATTAATGTCACAGTGCCTGGAGGTATCCAAAGGCTTGGAAAACATACCATTTCATTTTCCTCTTCATCTTTTTCATCTTCTAAGAAGCGAATCGCACTGACTCTATTCACTGCCCGCTCATTCCACGTTTCATCTGACATTTCATTTACCAAACTCTCCAATGCACCACATCGTGGTAGGTTATCTGTTAGAACAGGAAAATGTAACTCAAGGTTCACAGCAACATGCACTTGAAGTCACACCATCAACATGCTATATTGCTCATAATTGCAATATCTGAACAATCACTTATCCAATACTTAGAAGAGGCTATTTCTTCAGCAGTAGTTTTTGGAAGAAAACAGAACTTGCATTAGTTTTCTGTTATCAAGTACATACACTCAACAGTTTTCGTATAAATTAGGTATTTCTGTACTTGGACTGTTTTAGAGTACTGATTATATAATTTAATTGACTTGCCACTATACATGCTTTTCTTGTGGAATATGGCTGCCAGCTGACATTAGCCAGTTCCCTAAATGGCATTCCATAACACAGGATCTTTGCTTTTACTAATCTCATCCTTTCAGTATTGCTAGGCATGCACATCCAACAATGTTAATTCCAAGCCTTCCACCCTTGAAGCCAAGAGATTCATCTGGAGAGGAGGAAATCTAATTTCTAGTAGTATGGACTTTAGAGAAAGTCAAGTCATCCTCACTCTTCTTGAACTAGCTTAATCTTCTCTAATTCTAAAGGGGTTCATTCATTTATTTATTTTAATTCTTAATTATTCTTAAAATCCAGAAAACAGAGACATTTCTACACTCCTACTGCTCCAATGGTTTCTATTTGCTCCAGCCATATACGATTGAAACACTGGAATTAAGTCTGGCTACCTACAATACAGATACCCACAGCTGAACTGTTCTCCTCAGGCCCCTTTGTACTCAGTGGAGAAGAATCCACACAACTTTCTTTTAAAAGTCCATTGTTGGATGGGATAAATTACTGTCCAGTCATTACAGCAGAAATTTAAATATTAGCTCAGATGAATCCCCTTGAATGTTCACACACAGCTTTAAAAGCTTGAGGACAAAACACATTCAGAAGTTACGGGAGCAGCAACACAGCCAACAAAAGAGTTTATGGTTCCACCTGACCCAGAGGCAAGTTTCAGCACAAAAGAGAAAAGCAACTTATACTGCAATTCTACACTTGTTAATGCGTATAATAAAGTTACTGTACAGCACTTTTGCTTGAAAGAAAATTAGTTTGCTAAAAAGTAAAAAGTCTACTGTTTACTATTAGCTATGAAATTTATTTTGCTGGTAAAGAGATTGCAGTTGGAAAGTCACCATTTTACCATATATATAGATATTTAAGATGTATAATCAATGTACACAAATATGGACACCACTACTTAGCCCACTGGAAAGCCTCAGATAGTGATATGAGTAACTCTTTTTCTTACAGATCTGTATTTTATTTATTATAGCTGCTGTCACTGTATTTTCAGTAACACTCAGTGTAAAGTTTTCAAGTCTTCTGAAGACTAGTAGGATAACAGAAAAAAATAAGTTTAATATTGAAAATTCAACCAGAACTTGCTACTTTGCTCACTAGAGCTTATGCATGTTTTACAAACCTTTATGGGACAACTCAGTAAACAAAGAAGTAATACTTCTATACATAATGAAAAGCTGACTCTAGGCACTTACCTTGGCAACCAGGCTCAGAAGGCATTTGAGGAAGTAATACACATGTTAAAATCTTTTCTCCTGTTTCAGGGTCTGTGTCAGTCTGAAATGTCAGCAGAGGTTGGGACTGGTTATCAGACAACCACAAAGCCTTCAGCTTTAAGGTAGTCAGTGAAATGGGAAGATACGTCAGCCTAGTTCAAAAAAGCAAAGTTAAAAAGTCAGGGCAATGTCTAGAAGACTTAACAGATGGTCATGAAGGCAACTCAAGTATACATCGTTGAGTTGGAACAAATAGGATTGTACTTAATGCCTCTAATAGAAGGCATTGCAGTAGTCATCAATTCCAACTACTCCATTCTTTAAAAAAAAACCCCAAAAACTGCAGCTTAACTTTATACCATAATCCTCTGAAGCTGTGAATAACAGGTAAAACTATGCTGAGCTTTAACTGCAGTAAAGTGCACTGGAAGGCAGACAGCTGCTTCCTGTCAGGAGCCTTACATGTAAACAGTGGCCAGAACAGAAATATGAAAGTGCCTGAGAGACAATTATATTGCATAGATGAGATGCCATTTGCTTTTCTTCCATTTTGGTTTTTTTTTTTTTCATTTAACTTCCTACTAAGCAACTGTACTAATTTGCTAGTTTATGCTTTAATCCAGTTGTTTTGCATGTTGATGTTTGAAGCACTAAGAGTCATGAGAAGCTGCAAGGTCAAAGTGGCTTTCCTTGTTACTCACACTGCATCATGAAGATAAGACACCCAATATTAGTGCCACTTGACATTATGGCTTGGTAGCTTCACCTGAAGCTCTATCCATTGCCTAGATTCTCAGTTTTGATTCAGAAATATACAAATCCAAAGGATTTTTTTAAAATCCAATCTCTTCCTCGGGGTCAAAGTAATCCAAAAATCACACTCATGACAACATACAATTTATACTACTTTTGGCCCAGGGGGATGACTACTTTGACAATTTCAACAGTAACACTAACATGAATGTCATAACTGGTTTTTTATTACTCCGTTCTTAGACATAATATCTTTTGCTATCAGAAAAAATAAGTAAATATAGCAAGAACATGAAAATACAAAAATCTCTTGCCTGTTTCCAGCAACATCCAGGACATGAAGTTCAGTGGCCTGTGAGATTTCAGAGGGAATTCGAGATAATCTGTTGTCACGTACAGAAAAGACGTTAAGACTGCAGCAGCCCCCAACCTACATTTGAGAAGAGGGGGAAAAAAAAAAGCAAGTCTGGTTTTGTTGCAGTACCATAGTGTAACAAAGGCATGCAGTACGGGTCACGGAGTGTGTCACAGCACATTCAAGTTACAATGCCTGCCAGACACTTCCCCAGAGGTACAGACTGCAAACAAGTGTTAGCTTAGAAGAAGTCTGACCTGAAGCAAGTCTGTTGGAGCAGTCTCTGGAACATCTGTATCTGCAAATAATGGATATCTTTACATACGGATCACATTCTAGCTACCTTTCAGAGCCTTCCACACCCAGAAGAAACCAGTAACCACACAGAAGCTACTCTGTGCCCAACATTCACAAAAAACCCTACAGTCAACTTTTTCTAGCTCTACATTTTACACATTAATTCCTTTTTTCCTCACGGCAACTTTATATCCAAGCAAGTGCAATGTGGCTTGAAGCAAAGCAAAATGCTAAATACACCAATCAACTCCCAAAATTTATTGAGTCCACAGAGATTAATGAAGAGTTCACTAGAAGCAAAAGACTGAGAAAAATCTTTGATGCCCTGATTCATTAGAAGCACCTAATTTCAAGATGATTCCCACATGAACTGGCCTTCTTTAATCTATTTTAATCTAATATCCTCTGTCCCTATCAATTTACCCAAATATAAGATTTAGCATTCTCAAGCTAATTAGTTTTTTGGGTGCAAAAGATGGGATTTTTCAGTTTTACCTTTAAAAATCTACATTTTGCACCAAAAGTAGCTGTTTTCAGAAAAATAAACCCTCCACATTTGATTAAAAAAACCTCATTCCAACTTTATGTTCCAGAGAGAACTACTTTAAACAGGAAGATTATCAGTTGTAGCAACTCAAAAGCTGCTTCAAGTAACTCTCTTTTCCTATTAACAAAGGAAACTTACCTTTGTTTGTCATACAGAGTTTCAAAAAGCCTTGCTGTTTGTTTGCCAGTTCCAAAATTCATCATAAGAATGGGAAAAAAGATTTTTCTTCTCTTACTCCAGGTATTAGAGGCAAAATATTCCAATGCCATTTGAAGCTTTCAAGTTAAGCGGACTTAGAATCTAACTATAGAGTTAGATTCCAAACTAAACACAGTGGAAAATCTCAGTTCAAATATTAAAGAACTTCTATAGTGACATACATCTAAGAAGATTCTCCTCTCATACTGTAGCCAACATGCAACTACACCTTGGCCAGTAGTCCCCAAAACTAAGCTGAAATTATTGTGCTCTTGTTAACTGTCAGTTGTGTCTTTGCAAAACCCACAATTCAGCCCAAACCCAAGATTGAGATTATACACAAATAGCACAAAGTATTTTAACTAGTCAAAGTAAAAATAGTGTTGATTTAACCTACACTACTTACTAAGGAAAAGGCCACTTTTAAAGGATGCAACTGTGACTTACAAAATAAAACAAACAAATGGAGCATTTATATCCCACTCATCTTCCTTTGTAACATAAATGCTTTTTAACAGAAGAAAACAGCAATCAGCTGCTCAAGGCTTCTGATTCACAAGCTATTTACAGCACAAAGGTAAAGCACTACATTCTTGACAAAAGAGAATCTGTGATATTTCCCTTAAATCACTGCACTCCTAAAATGCAGCTATTTCACGAGATTATCAGCTTTCCCAGCCCCGTGTGTACAACAGAAGCACGAACCTTGCAAGCCATTTTAGCTTGTGAATCAAAGCCCTTAGAAACCAGCACTCAAATAGTAAGCAAACATTTCTCAGTGCAAGAATTCTGCTATTCACTTTAAAGAGTGTATAAATTCCTAAATAATGTGTCTTCACACATTCACAGAACACAGTGTGATATTAAAAAAAAATATATACACACTAAGTGTCTAATTGGTGTTTCTAACATGAGGAGCTCTGAAAAGCAAGAAATACAATTAGGGAATGTTGATGAGCTGGCAAGTGATGCCCTCAGTGTGCACAAAGTGTTCCCTTTTCACGAATGAAGTTTGCGTTACTCAGTCTTGGAGCATGGAGATCCAAACAGGTTAGCCAAACAAACAAAGTAAAGCCATGCAGCCCTGATGAGACCAAAACTTCTATACTTTTGACAATGGAAAAATGCAGCAGTGGAATCGGGACAGCCTTAGTCATCATGCATTTAAAGCAGTTTAATGAAAGGCAATAGTAGAACCATGGACTGAAGAATACTTACAGGCTTATCAATTTACCTGACCCATAATTTTCCAAGCGGCTAACAATTAAGAAAATACAAGAGATGTTCAATTTATCTTTCTTTATCCATACTGGACAAGAGCATGCCAACAAATGGAGACAGAACATACATTCTTCTACTGCCAAAGAGGGTTGTAACTTCTTAATAATTTAAACTTCAGTTAATTTAACTTTGCTCTCTATCAGTCAACAGGCTGTTGTTCAAAGATTGTTTCATTCAAAGGTAGTGAAGACCTTTTATTTTAATAGGGTAGTAGGGTAGCTAAAAAAGAGACCTGGTTTTTTTAATGAAACTGTTTTTAGAAAATGCAGACAGCATTTAACAAGCAGCATTGAGTGAGATATCACAAAGAAAAAAAAGACAAGCTGACAGTTAAAAATCAACTAAAATCTTTGTCATTTCAAACAAAGATGGCACCCATCCAGCAGTACAGAAAGACATCAGGTCCAGTGTTTGAAAACCTCAACATGAAGCACTACCACGGAGGCGAAGTGCAGACACTACACGGCATGCGGAAAGGAAAACACTGTTGTGGCCACCATGAAGTCACACGGCATCAGAACGTCGCTGGTTTGGCTCAGAGTTGTTAACTGAGGAAGAGCCATGCTTTCCAAGGGTCACAAGCTCACAACAAACTGCGCCAAACCACCGCACACGCACCAAGGACACAGCTGAGGCCACAAGCCCATTCACCAGTTAAGCACACACTTCATTTCTAGCACAGACTTCACTTAGTGGGGGCAAGCATGTGCTTAGTTCTAGGCACGTGAGTAACTGTTCCAAGGACTGGAGGCTTAAAGAAGTCCTCGCGTTCTTCTGTAGTGAGCAGGACATCAGGAGAAGATCTCACATGAGTTGTGCATACCTAAGTCATACTCCTGAGACTTAGTTCACTTTAGCAACTTTAGTTTAAGGGTTTTTGACTTGTCACATCACACCAACTCCAAAGAAGAGTAAGCCTAGGTAAAAACCAGAAGGAAAACCACAAGAACACAAAAACAAAACCCACACATCAGTCAGGCAGTAAATGGTCATTTCTATGAAGTGCTAATTTTAAGATCATTTATACCATGAAGATGGAAAATAAACTGCATTCAGATGGGCTTGATTGAGAGGATGAGCATCACTAGGAGGCCTCTGGGTTCCACACAAACGTTTAACCCTTTAAACCCTTTAATGGATGATCTTATAGCTCTTTTCTTCCATCTCAGTCTGAGGTTCATCTTCCTGACAGCTTCCTCATTATGGAGAAGCAGTAAGGCTTGGACACACATAGACAGGATGCCAGCTTGGTTGCTAAAACTCCCCACTATGTTCTCATCACGACCAGCATTTAGCACTTCACCCTCCTGCTTTTTTGCCACTCATATACCCACTACCAGTCCATCTTAAACAGTCCTCCAGAACTACAAGTCATAACACATCGCTTCTCTGCTGGTGCTTCTGATGACTCTCAAGAAGATATCAGCATCTGTTTACTACTCAAAAGCTATGAATCAATTGTCCTGTCCTTTACCTGTTAGCATCTTTCACACAGCTATAAGCAATACAAAAAAATTACATTATGACAAATACTGTAACAATTAGTCTTCAGTTGTTGTGTGACTAGCTAAAAGTCCAGTGACGCATCTTTTTTATTCAACTCTCAAAACAGCTGTCAGCATCAAAAACTCTCACCAACTTAAACAAGTCTGATAAATACAGTGGTAATTTAAACACAGTTCCTCTTGTGTTGTAAAATCTTTTCCAGTGTCATATCCAAAATTCTGTTTGGGTTCAAAGAAAATAAAGTCAGAATTTTCCTTGGCTCCACATAAAGTATACTAATTCTTTAACTTCAAGCATGGAATACATCTAAGGGTAGAAAAAACTGCCCAATTCACTATCATTAACTATTATTCTGTTGTTATTATTAACCGTAAATTGGCTAGGAAAATCTTCAGTAAACTCACTTCAACACCTCCTGCATCACTGGTGAATACTAGGAGAGGAGCTCACCAAGACAGCTTCTTAGCCCTCTGACTCAAGTATTCCTGCACTTTTCCTCTGTGCCTTTTTTCTTCCTCTGAGACACACATACTTCTACACAAATGAGGGAAGGGACAGGACATCAAAAGTTAAAATCAGAAAAAAGAAAGTGGTCCCAACTTGTTTTAAAAAATTAAAATTTAAAAAGCACAGTTATTGGGGAAAAAAAAAAAAAAAAACAACAAAAAACAAACCAAAAAAAAACCCCAAAAAAAACCCAACCAAAACCCTGTAGTTTTACCTAATGGAGTAATAATTCTCACAATATACCTCAGAGCCAGGAAGGACACATTACCAGATCTCTGCAGGTTGTAAAGACTCATTAACAAAAGCATATAAACTGGAAAACATTCCAAGGAGGTTATTTATGCAAGTGCCAAAATCAACACACCAGTTTCATCAGCGTTCCTGTGCCAGGGTGGGATTTCAATACCAAAGAGTCACCAGGCAGGTCTTTCAAGTTTAAGGGGAAAAACATTTGTAACTATGAACAGGTTTAGACATTCTCAGTTCTTGCTGAAGTCTGTTTCACCACTTCAGTCAGAGAGGGACTGAGCTGCAAAACGAGATACTGAAGATGAAATCTGTCAGTGACTCAAGCCTTGGTCGTATATTCAGTTCTTCCACGTTTTACCTTTATCAGCACACAATACAGAAGCACCTTTGAACCAGGAAACGCTGAAGGTGTATTTGCATACAAACTCCTCAATAATCCCAACTCAAGAAATTTTACACCAAAAGATAAAGAATGGTTTAACAAGTGTGCCTTGAAACAATCTTGCAATGTAATGGTTTAATACGTGGACTCAAAATCCAATTCTCCTAAACTGTTAACAACAAAAAAACAAATCAACATCCTTCTACCCCCTTCCCCAAAAAACAGCAAAAAAACATGCACCACCACAGAAAAGCTAAAACTCAGAGATGATCTCACCAGGCTACATTAGAGCAGGCACACAGTTTCCACCATCCTATCTGTAAAAGTGGTCTTTGCTAAGGTAATAATTCTGGATGAAACGTCAGCGACACCAAACAGATACAGAATTGGGTACGTGTACTCTTCTCTCTACCTGAATTCCACTTTTTTCTACACACTTTACAAGACTGTGTCTTTGTCCCTCTGCAACAGAAACCAGTAACAGCCTGTCCCACACCCATTTTTTACAGGGATGAAGACCACATATGCACAGCTGCTCTAGCACTCTGTAAAGCAGAGAAAGAATGGAAGAGGTAAGAAAAACACATATAGGAAAAGAGGGAAACATACTGAGGAAAAATATCTGCACTGCATACTCTACTTCTGCATCCAACTCTGCTTCTGTGATGAGGGAACCAGTGTACAAGTACCAACTTCAATGTGCAAAGGTCCAAGACTCCAGTCTTTGCCATACTGTCTCAGGAGACATCTTAAGCGACACACAGCAGGCAGGCGTGTTGAAAATTACTTCTGTCAGAAGCTTGTGCCTGGCTTTAAATCTTAGTTAGTCAGTTTAAGATGAAAATAAACAGAAAACATAGTATGCTTTCTCACTGTCAAGCAGAGCCTTCCAATTGACAGAAGAAGGGTGACACATTTTTCTGTCTTCCCTAAGTGCGCTAGCAATGCATTTTGTATCTTTTTTTTCCAAGTCAGTAATGATGAGAACAAAAATGGAAACTGAACATTTCACCTAAGACACCAAATTGTTCTTCCCTGCCATCCAAAGAGAAACTCAGAACTGGAATCATTGCCATTATCAACCCCCTAAAGCTGCTCCTGTTGATGCTTTGCATAACAGCAAACAATACTTGTAATACCTGTGCACTCAGTTATGTAGAACATTTTTCTTTTAGAGCTATGAAATGTGACTCTTCACTTAATTCCTCTGAATTTTAAACAGAAAACCTGTACTATGAAATCTTCATGTTTGGTTTAAAGCAAAGTGCTGCTGGTTAAGAAAAATACTATACCAAGAAAATGCAGCTCCAGGAACAAATGGAACATGAGCAGAGAGCAGAAGATTCCTTTGTTTTTCAAACTACCATTTCAGGGCTGTAAGAAGGCACTCTAAAAGCGTTCAGGGAAAAATGTTTTACTGCACAGCCGTAGCCCAAGGAATTCAAAATGAAACTTGAAAAGTCTTGTTAGCTAGACAGTAGGTTCTGCAATACATACATATTAACAGTATTTTTGAGGCACACCATTGCCATCAGCTGTTTATGCTTTCTATTTGTAACATTACCAGCTTGGAATTCAAATGCACTGATCAAGGGTGAGATGACCCTGCAGTTAGAAAAGGGCTGACTTCCTTTAAAATTAAATAATAAAAAATTAAATATCCACAGAGCAAAACATAAAATCTTACATTACAT
This sequence comes from Pachycephala philippinensis, assembly GCA_013397055.1. NCBI lineage: Eukaryota > Metazoa > Chordata > Aves > Passeriformes > Pachycephala > Pachycephala philippinensis. The sequence goes on along the minus strand of VWZT01001895.1, from coordinate 318,179 downwards.
GTAATTTCAAAGCATTTGTTCCAACGAGACAGACATGTTGGTGAGGACACCTTTAAAGGAAAAATAAAAATTCTATTTCAAAGTTGTTGATAGGGAGCCAAAGAGCTCTGCTTCCTCTGTTTTCCTGCCAAGCTCCCTTGGGAACCACCCTCTCCCATTTTTATTTCCTGGACTTCCACAACTCCCCAGCTCACCTCATTCCAGATACTACCTTCCATTTCCTCATTATTCACCTTCTCCAAACACAGGCTCAGCCCTGTCTTCATTCCACTTCTGTGCAGGTGTCCCCTCATTCCACTTCTGTGCAGGTGTCCCCCTCCCTCTCTCTCTCATGTACACTAAAGTTCTCTAGACACATTGTCATTCTTCACTTCACCCTTGGATATTCCCTTCACGGACTGAGCAACACATTCCACCTCTGAAAAGCATTGCTGCTTCCAAATCTTCAGTATCTTGCTCAGTTATTAATCCCTCTATTGTTCTCAACTGTGCTCTTGACCCCACTATACCCCCAAAAAGACATGGTCTGTACTCCCCCTGCTTTACCTGCTTCTGCAGCTGAGCCTTCTCCTCTCACCTGCTCCTGTCCCTGCTTCTTCCAAGCCACACTGATTGCCCTTATGCACCACCTCCAACACCATGTATTCCATTAACTGAGAAAAGTGCTTATACACTACACAAGCTATTAATGGCCAATCTGGAAATAAAGTGTACCAGTAAAACCTTCAACGATAAACTCAGAACAATTCTGCTCAAAGGTGGAGTAGACATAAAATTGCACAAGTCTCAGGTACAGGTATTCTACCATAACTGTGTAATGTATTAATTTAAAGTCCTTTTTAAAGACATGGAAAGTCTTCTGCTGAATGAGCACAAGACCAGAAAGGTATTAAGCTTTTAGAGAGCATCCAAAAGAGGGCAACAAAGATGGAGAAGGGCCTTCACGGGAAGCTGCATGAGGAGCAGCTGAGGTCACTTGGGCTCTTCAGCCTGGAGAGGAGGAGACTGAGGGGAGACCTCATTGCAGGGGTCTCCCTGGTGAGGGGAAGAGGAGGGGCAGGCACTGATCTCTTCTCTGTGGTGCCCAGTGACAGGACCTGAGGGAATGGCCTGAAGTTGTGCCAGGGGAGGTTTAGATTAGATATTAGAAAAGGGTTCTTCACCCAGAGGGTGTTTGGGTACTGAACAGGCTCCCCAGGGAAGTGGTCACAGCACCCAGGCTGACAGAGTTCAAGAAGTGTTTGGACAATGCTCTCAGGCACACGGTGTGACTTCTGGGGTGTCGTGTGCAGGGCCAGGAGTTGAACTTCACGATCCTGATGGGTTTCTTCCAACTCAGCATGTTATAAGATGAAAACTGCCATCACATACCAAGCCAGATAGTTTGGGAGTCTTGCCTCTTGCTAGCAATCATGCAAGCTGTCTGGGTAAGCCCTGTAACAATTCTCTGTTCAGAACCAGAAGCACCACTGCAGAAAAGACATTGTTCTGCTAGAAAAGCTGCAGTACTCACATGTCTCCTCCCTCACCTTCCCCCAATTAGGTGACTGGCCTGTGGCAGCTCAGACCCAGGACACTGATTGTTGCTGCAAGTGCCACAGCAGCACCCTCTGCCCCTGCTTGATCCCTCTTCTTCAGACAATCAGCTCTTCCCCATCTCCTTGCCACTTTGCTTCCTTCTCATACCTCCTTCTTGAGCTGTCCAAGCTCCATAAGGAAGCAAGCCAGAGCTGATACTCCTCTCAATTTCCATCCATCGGCTGTCACCTGAGTACATAACCCTCCTGATCCTTAGGTGAGTGAAAGTGGAGAACAGTAGCTACAAGCTCAGAGCCACACATTAGAGGAAAATTAAGAGGGAGAATTACTTGGACAAAAATTATAGAGAAAAAGTAGTACAAACAGAACCAACTCACAGTCCCATGCTTCAATCACAGGATGCTGCTTTCTCGACTTTTTTTCCACAATTTACTGCTGAACTAAACTTGTAAAGCCTTCAATATCTTTAGTTTCACAACACAAACTCTAGCCTCATTTCATTCTACATACTCTTACAATAGACAAGAAGCCCTAGCGCTCATAGCTGTAAAACCTGAGGTCACATCAGGTCCTTATATTTAAGGGCAAAAGTGGCCCAGAGATATCCAAAACCAAAAAGACTGTCAAGACAGTCACTGAGCCACTTCTCAGAGTATGAAACTTTCCCTTTGATATTGGCCACAGGAGTGAGATGAGGAAGAGGGCAGAGCAGTTTGATATTACACGCAGAAGAAACACATTGGTGTTGCATTCACCCTACCCAAACTCCAAGTCTTCAAAGAGTGCAGGACCTGACATCTACACTGGGAATTACCAGTTAAAAGTTAATTAGTTAGTTAGTTACAGTTAAAAGCAGTTAATTACAAGCTAATTAGATCCAAGCCCTTTTGTTCAACTACAAACACATTTTGCATTTCCAAGCCACCAAATCACCACAGTTCAGCCCTAGTGGGCAAGTTTCTGGTTTTGATCAGTTCGGAAAGAATGCCCACTGGACCAAAGTTGCCTGCTACTTCATGTAGGCATTTGAAATCAAGAGTTTTCTGTTTCTACAATCTCATCTGCACAAAACTTACCTCTTTGGGCAAAGATGTTAATTTGTTTCTATCAGCATTCAAATTGTTCAGCTTCTTTAATTTTCCGATGCTCTTCGGCAACGACTGCACCAACAAAAACAAAACAATATACAAACAGAACTTGTAAATACACAGAGTCAGGAAAAAACACTTAACTCGCTTTTAAAATTAATTAATAGTCTGATCCACTTTCAAAATTGAAGTGTAGTTAATCCTCGTTATTGCCAGACCTTCTGAAGAAGATCCAAAGTTTATATTGCAGAACTAGTGTCCAGGAATGCCAGTTTCTAACACAAATTCACTCATTAATTATCTCTGCACCACAACAATAGACACATAACAGCTGTGTACAGAATGCATGTACGTAGGATGTTCATATTATCTAACTTTACACTCCCAAAATTGCTTCTTGGTTAGCTATCTCCTAACTCAGGTGCTATGACTGTTGGAGAGGTATCTTTTCAACAGCCTTAAGCTTCTAACTCAACCAAGCACCAACTGAGCTTAAGAAATGCTCAAACCTAGTTTATTTAAAGACAGCTACTCTCCAAGTGTCAGTGTCACATGAAGTTTCAAAATAACGGAAGGAAACACCTAACAGAAGGAATTCTGAGATTTTATTTTAATTGACCACATATCATATTTAACACCTGGCTAGAGCAGATCAGCAGAGCAAGGAGCAGTACAAGCTCTTCAGCACTCAGGGATTCTATTCAGTTCCAGCAAGACTGATCCAGATAATGCCCAGCAAAAACTGGCAATCATGCAATACAGCACAAACCCCCGCATAAAAAACACAACCAAGTAAGTGATACCTGCACTCCACATGCTCCAATTCTCTCACTGGTCATGAAAAACTCAGAAGTGAATTTGTAATTGCTTAAGCATTTGAAGGGCGGATTGTTACTACACACAACTTGATCTCCAGCATTCATTTAACAGGTAAGAAATAAGAGGCATTTAAAGAAAATGCACTGCTTAGCAGCAGCAAAGGTGAGTAACCTAATAAGCCAAGTGATTCAGCACTTAACAGCAGGTCTTATTACCACCTGCCATTTGAGCAGCCATGACCATGCTTACCTGCAGTTGGTTTTCTGTGAGAACTAGTTCAGTAAGGCTTTCACAGTCCCCAATCGAATCAGTTAGTTGAATCAGTTTGTTCTGATCAACCTTCAAAATGGAGAGCCTCCGCAATTTTCCTGGACAGAAAGAACAACATGGATTTTTAGTCTAGTATCCTCCAATACCTTTAATTACATAAATTTTTACTGCTGCAAAGCTTCCAGAAATCCTCTAAAACAATAAAAAAAAGAAATTAGGTAAAATAAAAGAACCCAAGCACTGTTCCACTTAATGCTTGCACTATTTTTGCAAGTTTTATTATAACTGAATTAATACTCAATATAAATATTCCTATCCAACACTTAAGCATAATAAATTGCAATAAAGTTACAGTCTGAATGATATCCCATGTAAATATCAAGGATGTGTCTACCAAAATGCCTATAAACAAGTGAAAATTATCTGTTTGTTCCTCAATTATACAATGTTTATTAATAAAGGAATGTTCAGAAGATCACCTACACCTAATCAGCTGCAGTAAGAACATCTTGCACTGAAGAGACAGCCCAAACCCAAACAGGATCAAGGTCTCTTTGTACTAACATGGAACCTAGTTAGTCAGACATGAAACCTGAGTTTATTCTTTAGATGAGAAATCAAACTTCTTTGAAGGTGATTTTCTCATGAAGAACAAAATAGTATTTCAGTGCAGAAAACTCACTTTGTTCTATTCCTTTGTATCAGAATGGTCTTTGGTGCAAAAGCTGACTCAGGCAGAGTCCAAGACAGAGAATTCAGGAGACAACACTAGCTGCTGACACCTCCCTGCCATCCCTGTGTGGTCCAAAACAGCTGTAATACTCTGGAGTATCAAATTCACTGATGATGCTAAATCATGAAGAGATGTCTGACACACAAAAAGAAAGCAACTTAAACAGAAACCTGAGGTGTAGCACGGAGAGGTGCAGAGCTCTACACCCAGACAGAATAAACCTGTGCACTAGCACAGGCTGGGAAGTGACAGCTATACAAGAGCCCTGCTGGAAAGGACATGGATACTATGCTGAGCACTGGGTTGAATACTAAATAGCAGTGAGCTCTCATCAGAAACAAACACCAACTAGACTACATTACAAGAATTAAAGCCAGCAGATCAATAGAAGTTGCTATACCCTGTCTACTTGCAATTAGTGAAGCCACACCTGTAAAATCACTCTCAGTTTCATGTGATGTCCTGTTTTCCTCCTCAACTCCCCTGTTCAAGTGATGGGGGTCCAGTAGGAAGCTATCAAGATGGCCAGAGCACATGTGAGCTGAGGCTGAAGGAGCTGGCTTTGTTGACTCCCACCAAGAGACAGCCAAGGAGGCGCCTAGGAACTGCCCAGAACCACTTGCAGGGCAGTTACGGACAGGACAGAGCCAAACTCTTCTCTGCAGGGGCAGGTGAGGCAGCAATGGCTGCAAATGGCAGCGTGGGAGATCCCAGCTGGACATCAGAAGCAGCTTCCTCAGTGGGAGGTGGTGCAGCACTGGCACAGGCTGCCTGGGGGTGCTGGAGCTCCATCGGAGCTCTGGAGACTGGGTGAGACAGGCCACAGCTGACCTGAGCCACGGGCGCTGGTGAGAGCCCTGCTTTGAGAGCTCTACAGATCCACCAATCCCACCAAGGATTCAGTGATGCACTGGGCAACTCCCAGGAGCTTCCACAGAGACCAGCAAGGTTCACTTCTGCCAACAAGCTCCATCTAGCCAGGTGCATGGCTGCTGACTTTCAGAAGCTACAGCTCAATTTCTGAGGAACAACACCTGTACTGGCCAGCACATGTCACCAGAGAGGACTGCTACACCTCTCTGTCAAACACACACTAGGCAGCTGTAGCACCCACAGCTGTCACCCCATTCCCCCAAGTCTAACTTCTAGAGAAGCTTTTCTTAACCTTATATAGAATATATAGGAAGGGGGAAGGTCTGATCACTCTTTTCCAAATGTTAAATGTGGTTAAACCACGTTCATGAGTCCTCCTTCCCCTACACCTTTATTTTGGGGGGGGGGTGGGAATCCTCTAAAGGAGAAGGTGCCCTCCTACAACATGGAAATTTCCAGAAAAACAGCTGGTGAGTAGAGAAAAAAATTCTTGTTCGACTACTTGTCACAACTACTGCATGGGTAAAAACATACACCTTAAAAAAGGCACTGGTAATGCTTCAGGAAACATTCTTCAGTCACTGAACCCAATCTAAGGGGTCAGACACAGAAAGGTTGTAGTTTGAATCCTCAAGGCAAGGACTAATGGGCTGCAAGGCAAACAGTCTTCCACTAGGTTCAGCAGAGGATTAATTATGTTGTCCAACTGAAGATAAACACACATCGCCATTCAAAATTCTCTGTTTTATGTAGTGATACTTTCAGCCAGTCTTATCAAGTGACCCACAGCATGTTACAAGCTAAAATTTTACAATGTCAAAGAGTTCTGAGGGTGACATGGATACAATGGGAACTGAAAGGACATATTAACTTCTACGTTGTTTGGGATGTACCAAGTAAAGACTGAAAGAGGATTATGAGAGAGTCATTATGCAGACAATTAAAATGCAGCATTAATAAAGTTATCCATTTCATACTAAGCAAAAAGAAAAAAAAAACAACTTGAGACAAGCTCATCTCTTGCACAAAAAGACTTAAAAAAGCCGAATAACTTCCAGTTATGGTGGATTAAATGGTTGTGTGATAGCATTCACCTCGTACTTACCAATGCCATCAGGTAAGACCTGAAGTAAATTCTGAGAAACAAGCAAGTCTGTTAAAGAAGTCAGACCACTAATTTCTTCAGGAAGGCATTCCAATTTATTTTCAGAAACATCCAGACAAAGCAGGTTTTTCAGGTTTCCTACTTCCTGCGATACAAGACAAAAAATTTAAGTCATGCCCAAACACGTAAGAAAGCATTTTGAAAAATGTACCATCACAATGAAATTCCACAAAGAACAACAATTATCTGTATGACCTCTTAATTGGCCATTCTTTGTACAACCTCTAAAAGCAGAAAAAAGTAAATAATTACACTTTACATATGATAAACCAACCAAGTGATTCAGTGACAGTTTCTTATTTTAACTATTAAACTGGCTTCAGTAGTCAGGCAAGCTAGGCTGAGCACACCCAGGCAAGCACCAGCCAAACCTGGAGTTTTCCTCAAGTAAAGACTGCAGAGTTGTTTTTTTCAGAGTGGCAGATTATCAACCACTACATAATTAAAGCCTACCCCTCCCAATTAACCTTAGGCAAATTAGGATTAGTCTCTCCTGGCTGCTACAGCAACATGCCATGACATCTAGGGATTTCGTATCTTCACATCTCCCAACTACAACAAATGTAGAAATAGGAATTGGGGGTGTTGCTCTGGCAAGCATATCTGAACTGCTAAGTTATACTGCCATCATTTACTATTATTAATGACTACTTAATTTTTTTACCATGGCAATCCAACCATTAGACAGAGAAATACCTTTGCCTCTATTGGCTATCAGAGCACCCCCCCAGCCCCCATGCACACAGACATCCCTATACACACTTGAGAACAGACCTCCTTTTAGTCATCCATATCACCTTTCAGAGAACAGAATAGCTGAGGAAGAAGTGCCTTTTACATATACGAAATTTTCACACAGCGATGGCCTTGATCCTAACTTACAAGATCGGTTCTTTTACTTTTGAAATGTCTGCCTCTCAAGAGGATCTTTCATTACACACATACCCTTTATACTACAAGTTCATCCTTTGGACATTGACCACAATAATGGTCAATTTTAATAAAAATGGCTGCTGAAGTCACACTTGCCCCTTTATGAATGATCATCTCTACTTAAAAAATTATTAGGCCAAGCCAACAAAAACAAAGTCTTTGTCTCTTAAACTGTAACTGATTTCCAAGACACACAGTTGATAATGAGATCCATACAGCAAGTAACAGCGAACTGCAGGAGGAACAGAGAAAAACAGGTTTTGACTTGGCTGTAAGGGAAAAAGAGGGAAAAGGAACCATCCCACATATTATAAAAGTTCTTAAGAAGGGGAATTCAGAGTGCTGTAAGCTTTAAATGCTAAGTTCCCTCATCCCGTGACTGATGTCAGATGGGGGATTTGCCCGAATAAACCAAAATTTCTATTTATGGCAACCATTCCATTATTGTACTTTTTCCAAATATCATGCTTAAATGGATGAAGATGACTACAAAAAAATGAAAAAAACAAAAAGAAAAGGATTCACACTCAAAACTTTTAAAACTGCAATTCAGATAGATACACAAGGTGAGGATTAGCTCAGACAACTAATGGCTCCCTGATCTTACAGGAAGAACTGTAAACAGAGTATGTGTCATCCTACAAACTGAACAATCTGCCTATTAGGAAACAATTCCTTTGTCAAAATGCTTAAAAGAAAATTTCTGACAACATACAGTATCATGGCCAATCCCTTGCAGAGGAACTTACTAAGAGAAAAGCCTTACACACCCAAAACCAAACCCAGGCAAAGTGGACTGGGAAAAATATTCCATTTTAAAGCACTTCCCTTTAAGAATGAAAAGGTTTTCTTTTAAAAGCATCTTCAAAACCGTATCAGTAGAACTCATTTTTACCTGAGGTATTTCAGCTAATTGGTTTCCATCCAACCAAAGGTCTTTAAGATTGAAAAGTGCACCAATTGTTTCTGGCTATAACATAAAAAGCAGTCAAGTTAAGTAGCATAGGAGCTTCAAGTAAAAAACAAACGGCTACCCCACAATTACAGTCTAAGTAACCTAATTCTTATTGCAAGCACTATTTAGAGGTACCTCAGTTAGAAGTAGTGACTGTAAGCATTTGGGAACTCCATCATACAAATTAACTGCTATAGCTTAATAAGCTACCATTCTTTACGTGGCATGCACTAACAAATTGCCTGCACAGCCTTGACCTACTGAAAATCCATCCAACATTCACCTAAGTCACCTTAAGGGAGATGACATATTTTCGGTAGATTGAGCTGCGACAACGTAGGAACTTTCAACCCTCAACAGTTTTGGCTCAGCCTTTTCCCAAAGATTCCTACTCTCACCCTGGAAATCGAGCTTTCATCTGTGCTTAGCCCATCCAGCTCCTGACACAAGTCCATGTATGTGGTCATTATAACTGCAAGCACAGACAAGAGTTTGTGTCCCTATACTTCTTTTTATTTCCATAAAAAAAGCTGTGCTGTGCTCTCATTTTCTGGAGATCAGCTGCAGTTTTTTGAGTAAAATGCTATTGTGCTGAACAAGACTAAGCAGATATGAAAGCACCAGCTCACTGTCAAAATACATCTGTACCTATAAAGAGACTCTCCCTCCATACATTTTTCTTTTTTCAATTTTGGACATCCTACAACCTATTTAATCTAAATGATGCGCAAAACAAGACCAATGTGCAGTTTCAGTGGCATGTTCTCTTACCAAATGATAAAGTTCATTGTTTCCTAAATCAAGTTCTTCTAGTCGCTGCAGCTGGGCAAGTGATCTGTGAGATGAGATAAGTCAAAACAAAACCACATTAGACTAAAGCAACAGAAACCCCATGTATTTGAATAAGCTCATTTTACTGAAACTTGAATTTCAAATTACAAGGTAGCGTAAGCAGACAGTTATTTTACCAGGCACAGACTGTTTGCAGTAATATCTTACTGAAAAAATAATTTGGTTTGTCAGTGTAACTGTATGCCCTTGAAACTTAAAACGTAGTATAGGCAATCAAATCATTACTTTTTATTTTAACAATAAGTCCTCTGGGGTAGCAAATGCCACATACTTCAGTACAGTTAGTTAGATTTATTTTCAGGGGAAATTTACAGTTATGCAACTGGATAAAAATTCCCCATAGTGATCACATAACTATGTGACTCAAGACTCAATACCCATCACATATCTTCTCAACATGATCCATCACTTTCTGAAATACTTCTGGTTTTGAGACTGCAAGCAGAGGGAAGCGCAAAAGGATGTAAAAGAAGTTCAAACCCACAGACAAGAGAGGGCCACCCTTCAAAATGAGGCTGTCGTAGAGCTCTTGCTTACTTTCCCCAAAGCTGCAGCAGCACAAAAACCAGAGAGAATTGTCAACTACGTTACTGACAGTCAGAATCTTCCAGGAGTAATAGAACTGTCAACATTTGCGATAGCTTCATTCTAACACTGCATGGCCAAACTTAGCTAGCAATTCCTGTCTTCTGACCATTGGCATTAAAATGCCATGTGGCTCACTGCTATCAACAGCCACAACCAAGGCACTGGGTAGACTGTCAGGAAAAAATGACGCCAAAGAAACTGGGGAAGACATTCTGATTAAAACAGGCTAAATCTCTTACAGTATCTATTAGATTATCTAAACAAGCACAACAGGAGTCACCAAAACCCTTGCAAGAAGCAACCAGATAGTGAAGGAAGGAAACTCCTTCACTAGAGAAAGATGAGGCTGCTTCTAGGCAGACAAAAAGGATCCACAAAGAATAAGATACCAAATTAGTCTATCAAAAGATCACCAATTCCTCTGCCACAATATAGACAGTACAGAGACATCTAGACAACTTTTTTTGCCAGAAATCACAGTGAGCGAAGTCAGACATCAGACGGGCTACATTGCTACCACGGGATTCATCCATTCAGCTTCATTGAGAAGCTTTTGGCTACTCAACCCTGAATACAAACACTTATTTAAATGCTATAAAGGTCTAGAGTGAAAATCTCGGAGATCTTACTGCCCTACTTTCACAGTTACAAAATTTCATCATGAGAACAACTCAAACCACCACTCCCACTGCAGATGGGCTTGTTCAATGCGTGCAGGACATGTTTGGTGCTGCTGTATTTCATACAGAATACTTTTTTATAGGACAAAGCCAATTCATGCAGACTGCAGGCTCCTGCTACTAATCAAGTACAACTAGGAGTAATGGATGTAAGTAGATGTTGCTAAAAGAAGGGTGTATCTCATGTTGTCAATTGGATTGGAATATTTTTTCTAGCTGTCATTCAGTTTCATATGTTAGCAGATTTTAAGAAAAAGAACATTTTATGTTAATATAATCAAACACATGCAATGTGACTTACTCAGGTAAATATGTCAGCAAATTTTCTCTCAGTTCCAGTGAAGCCAGGTTATAAAGACTAAAAAAAAAACCAAAAAACCACGTGTTAATACCATCTTACTTTTTATATTCCACATTTTCAGAAGAGAAGTGTGTGTTTACACAGTTTAAAACAAGTTGCTATAAACTGATTTTTAAATCAGTTTTAATTATACCAGACCATCATGTGAAAGGCAGAATAGAAAGACTTAAGATTTTGCTTGTTTCTCTGTGATACTTCAACAGATTAAAGCTAGAAAGTAAACACACAAAACACAAATTTCCATTTGTTAAAAGGTTTGTAGCTGCAAGTTACTAAACATAGCATATTATACCTGGATTTCTTTTACTTACCTTCAGAATCTGGCATGGGCTACCAAAGTTACAGAGCACCAGGTAAACCCATTACTTTCCTAATGACAGCGTGCTCATTACTCTAAGTGACATTATGCTTCTAAGCGGCTCGCTTACCCCATATCCCAGGCTTTCGCTAACATCACCATAGCAACATTCAGATTTCTCAGGGGTTTATTTATGACTAAATGGAACACAAGGAGTCAGACATTATCCCAACACTATAATCCGCTCTAATCCTCCACCATCCCAGGGAAAAATGAAAATCAGATATGGTGACTGCAAATAAGGAGTTTTCTACAACAGAATTATGTTCTGCCCTGGTGTGCAGGGAAGGGGGACAGTGTGCTAGGCCTTGAATAAAATCTAGACAAAAAACAATTCCACTAAATTTGAAACAGATGTTAATTCTAAATTTGTACACCTTAGGAAAAAAAAAAAAACACGAAAACAAGTCCATGCATTCAGACTACATAAAACTGAAGTATTTTCTCATCTCAAACAATACGAGCTTACCAAATTACAGAATAATTAGTCAGCTCCAGTAAAAAAAAGCAGCTAACCTCAATAAAACTTAAACCTCAAAAAAAAAGAAAAATCCTCACATTGCAACTTCAATACAATCATCTAAGCAGGGAAAAGCAACAGATTTGATGTAATGACTACTTAAACAGGAAAGAAGATTTTTCATGGATTGACTTTTGATGGTGTCTGAAAAATAAATCCTTATCTCATGCACCTATTTCATACTGCATTCAAAAAAACAGTGAATGAAATCTCACAGGAGCTTGGATTACAGTCTCAGCAGCCCTTTCCAGCTTTTAAAAGAAGAACATTTTACCCAACAGGTTCTGTATTCCTCCAAAAGTATAGTTAAAATACACCATATAGGCAAAGATACTTTAGTAGAAGTCTATTACAAATTCAACTAAAAGATGAGAGTAACTCTGCTACTGCCACTCAAAATCATTGACAGAAATAAGCAAGCCATCATTCCAACAAGACAAGAGAAAACTCACACATAAAAATTTTAACACTATAAAACACAAGTCAAGAGGGGACATGGTATCCAACATCCTCACAAAAACCAAACAAGTGGAGGGGGAGAGGAAAAGGGTGATAGAGAACAGTTTTCTCTGCAAAAGGTACGTAGGTCTGATCTTGCTCGCACTGCCACCCACAGACTGCCATTATGTTTGTGTTTACAGGTTTTCTAGAAACTTATTTCAGCCTTCCTTTGAATTTTCCACTTTTTCTTCAAGCTTATATTAGGTGAGGTCCATGATTCATTTTCATCAAGAGAATACAAAAAGGATGTGCACACCTCCAAGCTGCCTTGTAATCTTGTGTTTACACATCACCCAGCATCTACTTATCTCCCTCCCCATCAGGCTGAAGTGTTGATGAGTAAAATGGTGCAATCTCCTCATTTCTTTTCTCACCTCAGACACCACTTTGGCTGTGGCTGAACAGAAATCTTTGTCAGAAAAGCACATTCAACAGCAAGAACTTGGGACCCACCATCTTAACCAGCCTCATCATATCATTAGACTGGGGCAGGCCAGTGAATCAGCTCAGGAAATTGATCCTGCTTAAAAATAACCCAGCAAGGAGAGTAACACAGATCCCCAGTCCAACACAGAATAAATCCTCTTAAACCCCTGGGCCAGTACAGCTGCCAAGAAGGTGCAAGGAAGGCAGCTGTGCTGCAGCACTGTGAGCACTCACTGGCAGCTGTGCCCCTGTGAGTACCTTGTGAGCATCCAAGCGCACTTTGCAGAATGACTGTGGCCCACCACAGCCCCAGCCAAGTTCCCTTCTTGTGGGAGTCAGCCACTTGCCAGATTACATTTTCATCTCTAATGACACAGCTTTCTGGGGGAGAAATGCTTTATTTATTCTACAGCTATTCTCACCCACAGTATGCTCACAACCCTAACTCTACCCTGGAACAAAAGAAAAGATACTGCCCCATACTCCTTTATCCTTTCTACTTCTTCCAAGGTCTTGAGTCCAAATCCAATGTAAGCAGACCCCAATAAGCAAAATTAGGCTTTCCACGAATACAGAGACCTAAGTCTATGAAGTTTAAACCAGCAAAGCTGCATCATTAGAGTGAAATACTATGTTTAAGATGAATCTATTTGATAAGGAGGTCAGAAAATGAGAAGAAATCTGTAACTTACTATTCTTACATTTTGAATAGTTACAGAAATGGCTCCCAGCAAACCTATGTGCTGCAACCTAAAATGTGACAGCTATCGTATAAAACGGTATCATATAAAAGACATGCTGATGTACTGAAGCACTAATCTCCAACACATTAAAAAGCAGATGTATAGCTCATCCCTACATTTACCAACAGGTTCTTAACAAATTGTATTTGTACTAACATTTTTTTTTTATTTTAAGTTTTGTTAAGAAATACAATTTTAAGTCTTTTGCAAGAAAAATTCTACATGACTTGTTATTTTTCAAATATCTTTTCTGACATAGTAACACTCTCTCCAGGAAGTGTAATCCTTCCTCTTCTCAGCTAAAAATAACTATTTTTCACAATATACTAAATGAAATTATTACTTTTTTCCCTATGCCCTTAATTTCAGAGGGGCACTGTCAGTCCACTATTTCTAAAGTCCCTGAAAAGAACTAAAGCAAGCCATACCTTATCGATTTCAGAATCTTTCCCTAATTCTAATCTCCATCTTGTAGAGAGAAATCAGTCATGGGAAGTTACCATAAAACACAAAGGCAACAGCAATCTAATTTACTCAAACTAAAGACAGTTCCATCAGGAGCTGTTCACCAACTGCATTTAGAAATGCAAATGCACCACAGAGCATTGCAGGCTGCTTTCCAACAAACAGTCCTTGCTCAAAAAAAAAAAAAATCCAACAGAAAATGCACAAGCAAATGCAATTTATATTCTAAGGGAGAAAGGAAATCAAAACAACAGCAAAAAGATTAAAAACAACAACAAAAAAAAAACAAACAAAAAACCCACCACTGTCAGAAGATACTATTTCACTGAAGCTTGTAAAAAGCATTAATATTGTAATAATTCTTACTACAAAAGCTACCACAAACACCTCGAACACTGAGCATATGTGTGAAATTACTGAGCACAAGGAAACAAACAAACCAGGCAGAGGATGAAGTTAACTGAAATAATTATAAGTTTTCCATCTCAGCATTCCAGATGATTTCTGGTGTAAGGGTGGAACCAAGTTGAATTTAAAGGTACAACATGGCTAAAAATGTCAGTTTCAGTATAAACCAGATACACTTGTTCAGCACTCTACCAACACTAACTGTACACATTGGTATTCATTGTGTGAGCTAGAAGAATGAAGAGAATGTGATATCAACAACTGAAAACAAAACTAATAGCAATAAAGTAGACATAAATGCTGGAAGTGTCTTTTCTGAGCATTCCTGTCAGGATTTGAGAGAAAAACACGCAATCCAACACAATCTACAGACAGGGAATACCACAAATACTCCTTCATCAACTGCAGCAGTCTACTCCAAAACAAAGGTTAGACTAGAATCATCTGCTAAAACCAGAAACAAAGCCTGTTGTTCTTTTCTTCCAAAGCAAGTCCATTTGGATTGATTACAATGAGATTATCAGCACCAGCATGTTCTACAAAACAACCTTTTCACAGACAGATGACTCTCTAAACAACAGAGATTCACTGCAATAGGTAAAACAACATCACTGAAGTTAAAAAACAAAAAAAAACAAAAGAGACAGACATTCCATAGTTATTCTGGATGAAACTACGTTTTCAGTGTACAGCATACATTAAATGTACTGTGTTTTGTAATAAAATACAAAATTGCTATGAGTTTATCCTAGCACTTGAACCTTGAGGGACAGTTGCAGCACATTCCTCTATCCACGGGGACAGAAAGTCAGCCTTAAGAGCAACAATAGACAACACCCTACACCCCATTTCTATCCCAGTCCGTGCAAAAAGACTAGGAGCACCCAAGCCCTTGGCACAGACTAGCAAAGGTTTCTGAGAGAAGCACTGAGAAGCACGATAGGACATATGCTATTTCCTTGTGGGAAAAAGAAAAAAGTTAAAATTACAAAAGTGGAAAGAGAAATGTGGGATAAGCTAGGAGAAAATGAAGATAGATGACAAAAGGAACTGATATAAAAGCTAAAGATGCTCTGTCACTAAAAACGGAACAACGCCCTTCTCTTGAGTAATAAAAGCTACACTTATGGACCTTATGTCAAAAGCAGCACACAGCTGAGCCAGCAAGACAAGAATACAGGCTTTGGGAAATAAGGAAGCAAAGTTGGGAGAGATGAAGATCTAAAGCACCTGCAGAAATCCATGACCGATCTGCACCCTTTCCAGCAAGTTTCAGCTGGTTAGGGGAATATAAAACCCCAAATGTAATTTTTCCTTACATTTGTAAAACTGCAAAGTGAAAGACAGGACAATGGACTTA
The DNA here is from genome assembly GCA_013397055.1 of Pachycephala philippinensis. Classification (NCBI taxonomy): domain Eukaryota; kingdom Metazoa; phylum Chordata; class Aves; order Passeriformes; genus Pachycephala; species Pachycephala philippinensis. The sequence continues at coordinate 302,542 of VWZT01001895.1, read as the reverse complement.
GTCCCCATATTTATACAGAACAAGAGAAGCTCCTGCACAATAAGGATAGGTAAGGTGAGAACACAGTATAAAATTCTGAATATGGTCTGGTATTAGACTTTTCATGCAGCAGCAGCAATGACTCCAAAACACAGCTCAAGGATGCAGCATACAGAAATGAGAGATTAAGTCCACATTTCAGCCAGTGCACCAGTTGCAAAGGACTCCAGTTCACCAGGCCAGCATCTGAAGATTACTGGTACTTAGATACCCTGCCTGGATATACAGCACATACACTTTAAAACATTCATCATGACACTAAACTGGGAAGGAAAGGAGTCTAAACTAGGAAATTTACTGTCTTTTTTTGTGCAGAAAATGAACATCAGTTTTCTGTCTATTCAAGGGTTTTCCAAGAGATAAGGTAACTGTGGTACTCTGACAATGGCATAAAAATGCACGAAACTAGACATATTTAAATAAATTACAGCCTATCCCTACTGGCCAAATAAATCTACCAGTAACACGTATGACCCTGCCCCAGGACACACCAGATAGATGACACGTCACTCATCTGACAGGATCCTAGTAATAAGCTACTCCCATCCCATAATGCTTCTAGCTGCAGATCAACAATACACTGAGAACCTGATGTTTAGCAGCTTTTATTCCCCAAGAAAATGACAGGGTTAATCAATACATAGCCAGCTCTCAAAATATCACTTACTCAGACTGTAAGTACTTGAAGGTACAGCATATACCTTTGGGATAGGCTTGTGTTCCAAGTCACTCCCAAAAGCCTCTTTCTCTTCTTTCTTGACTGTTTCGTCAACTACGCACAGACTGTAGAGACCAAATCTCCAAACTCCCAAGCCTACATCAACCACATCACCCTGGTCTGCATAAAACAAGCATGGCCAGCAGGTCGAGGGAAGTGACTCTACTCCATACTGGTGAGACCCCACCTGGAGCACTGCATCCAGCTCCAGGGGCCCCTGCACAGGAAAGGCACAGTCCTGCTGGAGCAGGTCCAGAGGAGAGCACAAAAATGGTGAGAGGACTGGAGCACCTCTCCTGTGAGGACAGACTCTGAGAGTTAGCATTGTTCAGTCTGGAGAAGAAATTTTTTACAGTGAGGGCAGTGAGACACTGTAACAGGACACCCAGAGAAGTTGCAGATGCCTCCTCCCTAGAAACCAAGGTCAGACAGTACAGGGCTTTGAGCAACCAGATCTAATGAAAGATGTTTCTGCCCACAACAGAAGAGTTGGATTATATGATCTCTGAAGGTCCCTTCCATCCAACCCAAACCGTTCTATCAAATTAGATGCTTGAAGCTGGATTGTTTCAAGAGCTCCTGTAGCATGTACCCCTTTCCAGAGTTAACTACCACTTCAGTTCTTCCCTGAGCCTGCCTTATTTCACCTATAGTTACTGTACCTCCCAGCAACATATCTTCCCTGTGTCTGAACAACCAGCTCCATGTGGATTTTTGGTGTAATGACATTTCCAATGCAACAAAAGCAGTATTTGCCATATAGGGAAGGATGATGCTTCCAGAAATTACTAAGGGTCTCTTAACACATAGCATGTAGTTTGTGGTCTGTATGCTCCAGGCATGCATTTTTCTCACCTTCTTAAAAGGTTCAACACTTCACGCTTATTTGGCTTCCAACTACTGCATAATGCCGGCGTATAATTAGACAAAGTTACCATGAAAGAACCTTGGAATTCATATCCATTATATGGTAACCTACAAATAGTACAACAGTCCTGCCTTTGTTACCCTTTGCTCACAGAAACTTGTTTTACAGTGTGAATGATAAAAAAGAGCACTGATGAACTTTTGCAAAACTAATCTGACAGAATTGAAAAAGAGACCTTCTGCCCACACCGTGCACAGGGGAGAGTGATTTATACAAATTTTTAGGTGCGGAATGCCAGAAATTCTTACATGAGCTAGAAACTACAGGAAGTACTCATTTCCTAATTGAGGGCACTTCCATATTTCAAAACAAACTGATCTTCACACACATGAAGTCCTGTGGTCCTACCTCAGAATATAAAGGAAGCTGGAAAAGCAACTAGGAAGCAAAGTAACTAGATTTGTGTTTGATGAAACTGTTACTATGTCTCACCAGTACTGTTACAGCCCATTCATCCAGAAATATCTTTGAAAGCTTTCCTCCTCCTCCTCCTCCTCCTCCTCCTTTTTGGAGGCAAAGTAACTTCATGTAACTTGTATCTAAATTAAACATTATTCTTTCCTCTCAAGTTTAAGTGTATAACATTCGGGGGAAAGGCACAAGCCTTTCCTTAGCAGTCTACTTCTACAGTTTGATAAGGAGAACAGCATTTTAGTAATAATTCTTGTAACAAAATCTGAAATTAAGGATTATGTTCTTAACACTTGTCATTTTCTACAAGAGCTGGGAGAATTGGACACGAATTAGGGTAGGGAAATACTCCTTCCAAAGACCGATTTTAAACAGGGACCAAAAAAGTAAAGTTGATCATTTTGTCATCCTAGACTTAAACAGCAAGGACACTGAAAGTCAGAGGAAGTGCATTTGCACAGTGAGTTACTTTAATTGAACTGTCAATACCATTAATTGGCTCGTAAAAAGCTACATATCTTCCACAAGTGAAAACAGGATAAAAAAGCATAAATATCTTATCAGCCACTAACTGAGGGAAAGCCTCGACAGTACAGTAGTACAAGTAGTACAGTAGCCAGTAGTAAAAGTCACATTCAAATTTTAAAAATAGAGTAAAGTTCTACAGTTTATGGCCACGGAATTCCCTAAATATGTTACAGAGATAGTCTAAGTTGCTAATTAAGATTAATTTTCTACATAAGCTTGGCTTTCAAGTTGCTGAGATCAGTTTTACTCAGTCCCTCACACATGGCAACAAGCATGGAGCAAAAAACGGACAGAACACTGAACTCCCTATGAATTTCAAAGGTATCATTAAGAAGAAAAGAGAGATTTGTAATCACAGCTCATCCTGTTCACTTTTGAATGCTTTAACCAAACACTCTCTTATTTGCTTTTCAAGATTACTGAAATGGATTGGAAAGGCTAAGCCAATTCACTATTAGAACAAAATTTCATTTTTAAAGTATCTTCCACTCATGCAACATCAATCTTCAACAACTTCAATAAAAATGGAATTATTTCACTTTTAAAAAATATTGCTAAATATATGTTAAATATTTTTTTTCTTGTGTAACATACAGCATGCAATATCTCTTATTTAAAGGCCAGCTAACACTGCATTCACTATTACATTGTTAGTGTTCCTGAAATAAACTTCCGAGTTCTTAACATTCAGTTTTGTCATTTACCAACCAGCTGTGATTAACACTGAATGCTCTACCTACTCAAACTCTGTAAATATTTCTTGCCATGCTAAATTCAGTCAAGCCAGAGTAGGAGTTTTTAATACTATTTATATCAGCCTAGCCAGACCACCTACATATAGTCCTCCTTCTACGCATTTGTGAGATAAGCCTCCCCATCACTTCTGTTGTATCATGTAAGACTGTATGTTAATCAGACATTATTATGCTAAGCCTGTAAAGAGAATTACATTGTCTTGTTCCACACAATTTTAAGAACATTTTCCATTCTGTGTGATGTTACCAGATGCATAATCTACACTTGAGACATCCAGGCATACACTAAGAAAAACACAGTCATGGACTGGCCCAGGAATCCATTCTAAAGATTGCCATTCTGATCTGCTTCTGGACCATCTGTATGGAGCAAGTCACCCTTGCCTTTGAAGATCTTTCATTCTCCAGCTACTTCTTCTATGATTAGAGATTCTGGTTCAGAAACTGCTGAAAACCTCAAAACCTCTAGAATTAAACATATATATGTAAAACCACCACTAACTAACACGAAATCTCTGGGTATTTGTGGTTCCATGACTTTTGAAAAGCGTGCCTGTAACAAATCCTTCTGCAAAACAATGCTCCTAAGCGCAGCAACATTTGTTCTATTCTTTTCATTATGTTCACTTTCATAATGAAATGCCTATTTCAGCATTCTACCTGCTAGCTGCAAATGTTAAGAGGAAAACATCTCTGCTTACCTGGTAATTCCCTTTCAGTAGTAAGGGTCCACAGATCCATTCAGCCTGCTTGCAGCTTGGGGGTAAACCAGACTCATCAGTCATCAGCATCAGAATATCCTTCACATCTAAAGAAATTCACCCCTCGCCACATCAGAAGTTTCTGAAGCTAAAATAAAGCTATCCTACTTTCTTGCATCACAGACTGTGCAGTTGTCTTAAAAAAAAAAAAAGGAGGGGGGGGGAGGGGGAGACCGTGAATGATGGGGATACTACAAATGATTACATTTCTCTCATCTTTTGTTGAATCCTCAGGATTTTGAGATCATGTCCAAGCAGGAGACCATCTGTACATTTTTAGGGGAGGAATAAAGATTGCGTATGGCAGAGGAAAGCCTTTTTCGTCNAGAGTGTCCAGTTATATAAAAAAAAAAAAAAGGAGGGGTGGGGAGGGGGAGACCGTGAATGATGGGGATACTACAAATGATTACATTTCTCTCATCTTTTGTTGAATCCTCAGGATTTTGAGATCATGTCCAAGCAGGAGACCATCTGTACATTTTTAGGGGAGGAATAAAGATTGCGTATGGCAGAGGAAAGCCTTTTTCGTCTGCCATGTAGGGAACTTTCAAAATACCCTACCTGCCAGTCATGAATAATCTCTTACTTTAAGGCTTAATATAAAAAAAAAAAAAAAA
>VWZT01001895.1:259900-297779 GCA_013397055.1 Pachycephala philippinensis | reverse complement strand
AAAAAAAAAGTAATCTGGTAATCTTTATCTTTCCCAGGCACAGACAAGACTGCTAAAAAGATGGTGAAAGCTAAAAACTGGGTATGAGTTAGATGTCTGGTGTGCCAATGGGCAGCAGGTCTTAAATCATAATTTAAAGCACACTAGTGAAGCTCTGCCAATTGCTTCAGCCATTTAAGAAATTAGTTGATTTTGCTACCCCTACAGCATATAACAGATGACTGTCTTTTTCAAATATGCATTTCATGCTGAAGGAACTGTTCTTCCAGCTAAGGCCAGTTCCTCATGATGCACTGTTCTGAGAGTCCGACGCTAGATAAAACATTAGAGATACATAAAAGGCTTTCCAAGGAAGGTACCTGGATCTCATTCAAGCCTAAGAACCACAAATAAATAATAAACATACAAAGCTGACATAATCTCTCTTCTCTTTCTAGACATTAAGCTGTAAGAGCACTATGCAGATCTCTAAAATCATCAGTCTTCACTGGGAAAAAAGCCAGTATTACAGTGGGCTGAAGCCAGCACTACAGAATGAACACATATGGACAAGAAAGGTGTTGGGCATTAGAATATTCATGGTATTTCTGTAAGACATGCCCTAGGAAGCCTCACATCCCAATTTATTCAAATCTCCTTACGTACAAACACTCTGATTTTTCAACTTCAGGAAAAAGTCATGCCCTGTGTTTTGGGTGCTAGGTGAATAAGGAAGTATTAAAGAAAAATAATCCTGTAAGCAAGGGGAAATTCCTAAATGTTACCGATGCTGGGAGGAACAGGTTATGCCTGCTTGTTGGGCAGCTCTAGACACAGACGGCCCTGCAGAATAGGTAAGGAAATTAGACTTGCTCTCATTAGACTGAGAAAGGCTGTAAAAGACACTCCTACTCACAGCTTAAATGGTGTAACTTGTTTCTCCAAACAGTTCAACTAGCCAACAGGACAAGTCCTGCTCCAAGCTGCACCCACCTAATTATTAGCTTAAGTATCTCCTATGCATTAGCATTCACTGTTTTACTCCAGATAGCAACCAAACCGCGAGTTCAGAGAACTCAAATCACAGAGAAACACAAAAAGCAGCACTGGTAATATTAGGACATCTAGTCTGTTATCCAGTCTTAAAGCAGTCTGTCACAAATCTTTCTAGAAAGCCCTGAAACAATACATGAGCTTAAAAGAAGTAGGTTTAATCCAGGAAGAAAAAACAGTCAGCACATGGAACAGCACCAGGAAAGCAGACTGAAGTGGTCACACAGAATAAGAAAAGTTGATATACTCGGAGCATGGCTATTCATAAGCAAAAGGAAAGACAAAAGGTTCAAGGAAGGCCTTGCCTATATTCTTCAAACATCCAGCTGAGACCCTTAAAAATACTCCTTTTGGCAATACAAAGGAAAATAAAAATATAAAAGGTCTTCACAGAAGAATTCTTAACAGTACAGGAAAAGTACTGGCAGACCTCTACATATGAGTAGTTTGAACAAGTTCAAACACTGGCCTGGGACAGTGAAGCTGAACACTGGCACTCATACATCAGACCATGGGAAAACAGACTGGATATCTGAATTCACAAGGAAGACACACTTCCACTAAGGGTTCACCGCAAGGCAATTCAAGTCTATCATCTGCCATTAGTAAGAACTTTCTTACTAACATTAAAGTACTGCTGTTTGCAAAAGATTTGCCATTGCTTTTGCTGCTTTCCCCATTTAAGACAGTAAGGCAAATTTGCATTGCCACAAGGTTATAAGTAGGTCACTAAAAAAAAAAAAAAAACACTAAGTACACACTGATCACTGTACTACACGAAGATGAGTTAGAGGTTTCGCTGGCTGTATTAGGCAGTTTCCTAGACAGCACTATAAGACTGTAAGAAATTAGGATGCACTTCCCCAAGGTTCCACATACTCTAGTGGTCAGAAGACCTGCAGCAAGTATAGGGACTTCAAATTTTTCCCCAAACAAGCCCAACCACAGTGGAATAAAACACCAGTATATATCTTTGTTTGCTCACTACTTGACAGATCTCACATAGAGAACATAGGTCCAGCCTATTCAATCAAATAACAATGTGCATTATTATCCAAAGTATACTGAAACTCCAATAAGGCATTTGCAAACATATCCAAACACCTTTTAGAGCCTTATTTAGTCTGCTCAGCCAGAAAAACAAAATTAGCATTACTTTTCAATTCCCAGCATTTTTGGGGTCCCATTTGGCAAGTTGCAGATGAAAAAGTACAAAGGACAGAACAACAAGTACAAGTTTGTGGGTTTTACCTTTGGAGAAGCCCCAGAGCATTTCACTGCTTTTACCAAATACAAGATGATTGGCAGCACCATCAAATTCACTTGCAGCAAATGATGAAAATTTTGCCAACTAAAACAGGAAAGTTGCACTTGTTGGTAGCCAGACTGAAAAAATAAATCTCTTACTTATAGATCTAATGCTAAAAAATCAGTAAAATTCACTCTGAGAAGTGATCCATAAGGACTTCATATTGCAGTTTCAGTTCACTACAAACAAGACCTCCCAATAATTTCCAGTTGGAATCAGACAGGATCTCTCTGTTGGACATTCCTCAACAGACTTCAGGAACAGTTATATTTTGGGTGGACATCCCATGAGTTTCCTTCATGCAACATTATCATTTTCAGAGTTGGAAACTATGCATGTTCAGTCCAAGCTTCCTGTTGACTGCCCAACATATTCCCACTTATTTTGAATACCTGATGAGGCAAAAACAACAGCCCCACTCATTTGTCTCTGCTTCTTTAAATATAAACCTGATAATAACAATTTCTACTAATGAGATTAAACTGTTTTTGTAAAAATACAATATTCATATTCTAAATAGCTAATGTGGGAACACTTCCCAGATCAAAGCAGGCCTGTCAGACTTGAATAAAAGTCTATCTCTCCAGGAGAACTCACCAAGACCACCAGGACAAGCTTGTGGCGCTTCCCAACACAAGCGAGGACCCCAGATTTTTAGCTTTAATATCAAGGATCAGATACTGACTTTGAGGGAGGATGGGTTGCATTGCTCTGTTCTGCAAGAGCTCACACTGAAATAGTATCACAACACTTCCATGAACTGCTTAGGATCAGTATGAAGCAAATTTTTACTTTTCTTTCTTGTACAGCGCCACATATTAATATCTCTACAAATTCTGGTATCCCCATTTTAATCATACTTGTTTCCAGTCATCTGCTCCAAAACAGAGGCTAGCACCACTCACACTAGCAAGTGAGAGGCAGGACAAGCAATAAGCCAGAGCCACCACAGCCACTGAGCTCTCAAGGAAGCCAACAACGTTCCTGTAGCTATTGTCTGCAAAGCAGTGGTCCACACCACGCTTTTGGGAATCATGCTTGTCATGTTTCTTGTATTTATTTTCAGAATCAGGCAGGATCCCAAATTTTTGGCCTTGACTTTCAGTAAATATGAAACCTGAACAGGCCTTTTCTTAGCTGCCAGTGCTTAAAAAGCTGCACGAAAAGTTTTGTGAACTTTTACAGTCAAGGAAGAATGTCACAGAAGTCCCGGCCCAGCAATTTTTAGGTAAGACTCTGCCCTAGTCACTGGGCATACATTATCTGTGCCTGTTAGTGCTTGTGGGAGGTTTCAAAAGACATTTTCCACTTCTGTTGCAGCTGGCGTGGTGCCAGCTGACAGCTTTCATACCATGGGAAGTGGCTAAAGTAATGCCAGTCTGAACTTGCAGGAGCTCTTATTAGTAAGATACTTTCTGCAGGACTCCTCTGTTTAGAAACATCTGGATTTTACTGAACTAACAACAAACCAGTGCAATGGGTAATAGACATGTACAGCTATTTGCCAGGGGAGGATACTAAAGATGTCTACATATGCCCAAGGAGGAACTGGACAAGTACATGAAAGAGATTCATTACGGGCTATCAATTAGACAAACCAAAATCCAAAGCTCAGGAAATCCTATGAACCAGAAACAGTCAGGGGATGGAAAGAAGAGTCATCAAACACACACTTTTCTTCTGAATCCTCATTAGGCATCTACTTACTGCAACTGCAGCAGGAAGCTGGGCTAGATGAGCCTTTAAGCTGAATCAGCACAGTCATTCTCATTTCTTTAAGTGAGGAGACATGGAATTACTACTTCTCCTTCAAACTCTAAGAGATACACTTCTCACAACTAAGGGGAAAGAGATTTCCCTTCTGCAAATGTGAATGTTTATTTCAGTCAAAAGGAGAGAGATAAACACTGTTCACTTCACTTCCCATGTGTTTCCACTTTGAAAGTCTGTCCTTGCAACACTGTTCTACTTTCCAGGGTGAACAAACATCTCAAAAACTTATAAAATTTCATCTTAAGAGCTGTTCCATGGGTTTTCATTTCCGCAGCTCCCACTGGAGTTTTTTCAAAACCAGACTGCTCCCACAGCTAGTTAGGAACCTTCTAATTTCCATCCTGATCACAGCCAGCTTTTACCCATCTGTTCTTGTGCCAGCAATTGCCTGGTTTTGAGCTAAGCTGCAAGCCATCTGACATGTTCACAATAATGGATCAATGGTCTACTTAGGAAAGCAAAAGGTCAGACCAGCATGACAAAACACCGAATTAATTTTACACCTAAAATTCCAAGTTATTTTAAATCCCAAAGAACAGAGTTGAACCATACACATACACATTTTAGGTTCTGCATTAGCCTGATAATGTCAAGTGAAAATACCATGTTTTAGGGTTTTTTTAAACAGATCCCTCCAACTTGAAAGAATAGAAAATATAAGAGAGACCTGTAAATAATTTTATAGGTGTATTAAATACAATTATGCAAGTCATTTATACAATAAATGCAACATAAAGAAAAAATAAATTTTAAAAGTAATAAAGTGTAAAGAACTTACTTCCCAATGTTTTCAGGTAGTGCTTGCAGAGAGATGTCGTTTACTGAAAGACACGTTAGATTCTGCAATTCAGGAAAGCTTTCAGGCAACCTATGAAGATATTAATTCAAATCAAGGACTTCCAGAAGTATTCTCATTCATGTGAATAAGACTTTATTTAGCAAATACACACAGAGGTAGGAATACCCAGACTCCAGCATGAGTCTCAGAAAATTCTAAGGACCATAGAAACCCCCATGATTTAGAGATGTTGAAATTCATTCTGGCAAAGAACAGGTGATACACCACTCTCTTCCCTGTGCCCAATTTGCAACTTCAAAAAGCTGTAGGGCTTGAGAACATTTTAAGCATTTTCACAACACTAAAAAATAAAATCAAACACATTTTAAAAAAAAAGCAACCAAATTTTTTTACTATTATTTTCCTATATAATCAAATAGTAAAATGATTAAATTTTATTTTTATTCAGGCTCCAGTTACATAAATGCTCATAACATGCCCATTTTGTATTAGCTGCTAGGCTGCTCTTCAACTGCTTCTTTTTTGAAGAAACATTCTGTTCACTATGAAGACAATGTTCTGCTGTTACAGCATTTCACATTTACTGGTTCACAACACAACAGCATGTTAATCCCCCCTTCTTACACTCTAAAATGCAGTCATATGCAAACCACTTGCAAAGTTCCCAAAGCCTTTAGGTCCATCACCCAGCTGGTCTTCTGCAAAGCGTGGCTCCCCGCTCCCTCACACTGAGGGGTTCCTGTGCCACTTGCTGCTCACTGGCTCTACCATGAAGCTCAGTTTGCAGTTGCACAAGAGACAGGGTGAGGTAAAGGGGCCAACTAGGTAAAGGAGCAGAAGCCCCTGGCCCAGCCACTCAACTTCTGCTAGACCCCCAGAGCATATAACCTAAAATCAAGCTGCAGCATTTGGTTTGGCTCCTGCTCTCCCCATCCCCCAGCTCAAGGCACATGGTATGACTTGCAGGCAATTTGCCAAATGGAGACACACCTACAGGCAAACACAACTCTGCACAGTGAGGATGGGGAGAAGGAAAAAGGCAAATTACACTGTGGGGCAGGAGGGAATTTTCATGTCATCAATTCTGTACTGCACTGCTTCCTATTCTGGACCTTATTAACAGAAGATGCTCAACGTCTTCAAAATGTCAGCTCCACTGGAACCATTCATTACCACTTAGATTCTAACACGTTTAGGAGTCGAGTTAAATGGTTTGATTTTCTTTTGCTCAGCCCTGATGTTAACAGGTAGTTGGACTCAATGATAATTGTAGGTCCCTTCCAACTAGAACTATTCTATCTATAGCAGGCAGTGGACTTCCATATCTATAATAAATCTATATATATGTATAAATATCTATAAATAAATGCATCTGCTTTTTACTGATATAAATAATAAATAAACCTGAAATAATCTGAAAACAACTGGAAAAATGGTCTGCCAGCCACCTTTAATGGTCCAGTTTCATCAGTGATTTGACAATGAGGTAACATACTGTATTAGTGGTAGGACATTGCGAAGATCTCCAGCTGGCTTTTAAGCTTAGAGGAAATAAGGACACGAATCAATGGCTAAAATAAAGTTCCAGAATATTACACAAAAATAACTATTTGACTTTCCCGCTTTTTTCTGCCTGGGCAAATCAGTGCCAAAACTTACATGCTGTTATATAGGTAAAACTGAAATTCTGGATCTCATCACAGAAATACCTGGCAACCATATGTAAACAGTTTCTATTTACAGGAATCTGTGCTTTCTAACTTAGTAAACTGCTTGGAGTGATGTTTTCCAGGACATGCATACACTTTGGAGCCACTTTATCACGAAGTTTTAGAATTCCCTTAAATTGTCAACAAAGAGTTATGAGATCTATTTCAACACCACTGAAAAACTCTTTTGTAAATTCCACGAAGCTGTAGCTGTGCATTACAAGTACTGTTTAAGGAAACACATTCCTCAGGCCTTATTGAGCACACAGAATGAAGAAGGATAACTAGAACACTACTACTGACAATTTTGATTTCAATACCACGAGATGCAGCTCTGAGCTTTATACACTGCAACTGATGCCTGGAAAAAAAGCTGCTCAGTGACCCTCACCACTTGTGTATCTAAACATCAGCTCAGCCTCAGTTTGCTTTGCCGGATTTTTGTGGTATTATTATCCTCACTATATAAATAGGCTACAGAGCCACAGGGATTAAGATCACAAGTGTCCCTTTAATGCTCAGCGATGTGACTTTCAGAGAAGTTAGGAGGCACTGTGGGCAATATTCAAAGCACACTTCTGAAGAATCTGAGCTGCACATGTGGGAGAAGCAGCCTTGCAAAACCACTGGAGTGGCTTAAGTTGTTACAGACTCCTGTTTGTTAGCACTGCAGCAGCCCAGCCAGCCAGCTAACCCTGCAAGTATCTGGCCATCTCAGTACAAAGCAAAGCAGGTCAGTGAGCACCCACTGTGAACACTCTGGCTTATGTGACTTGCTCAGGAGCTCTGTGGCAATGGCTGGTTCAAGAAATAGTTCTCCAAATAGTATTCAAAGGCTTTAACTAGCAGATCACCGCTTCCTTGCCATCTCCACCCTCACTTTACTAGATAAATTCCAAGTTCTTCAGCAAATTGAACAGAGAAATGTAAACAGAACTCCTCTTCCATACTAAAAGTGTGCATAACCTCCAAACCTCAGCTCATCAGAACGCAGGCTGGCAGCATGCACAGCAGCCACCACCATACACAGTGCATTTCTGCCTCATGTTACTGCATGTCACTGTGTCCCAATTGATGGCAGGGTGATGAAATGCTAGTCCAAGCTCTAATCATTAGTAAAAGCCATTATCTGCAGCGGCTGATCTAAAGTCTATTCCAAATCATCAGGCACCTGGGTTTGTGCCAATGCATTTGTTCTGACTATTGCTTTATCTTTCCCAAGTATGAACGTGGTTTTCCTATGCATTTAAGAAAAGGAATGAAAATCATTTTATAGACAAACAGATTTACCCAACCATATTTTTCTGGTTGGCTAACAAATTTCATCCCCTCCCAAGGAAAGATGCACATCACTTTTTAAATCTGAACTTCTGCTGCAGTCCCTGCAGACACAAACACTGTTGGCAATATTACACAAAGAGCCCAGATCACAATTTTTAAGGGCCTATTTAAATTTGTAATTGTTACAGCAAGATTGCAATTCTGGTGTGTCGTGTACTAAGAAGAAGGTGAAGTTACCTAGTCAGTGGGTTGCCACTGAAATCTGCTACCTGTAGTGCTCTGCAGAATGAGATGCTTTCTGGTATTTCAGGAATATCTGTAGAAGAAAAAAAAAAGGAAAAAATTGTCAGCAGCTGTACTGCATCTGCACCAAAATTATAGCTAATGACAGTAAGTAACTTGCTACTTCAAGGAGTTATCTTGGTATCTTTCAATACATTTCAATATGCAAGACTGCTCCCTGTCCAAGTACACAACTATAGAAGCAGAGCCATTTTGTGCTTTTTCACATCCCATTTTCCCCTCCTGCTCCACGTTCATCTTCCTACTACTCACCTGTCCTTGAACTGATCTTTATCAGACTCTGCCCATCAAAAGAATCAAAGACAACCGATGTGCTAGGGCTGTCCTAAAGAGGCAATTATAATCTGAACCTCTTGTGATTTGATCAACATAAGCCCACATTCTGTAGTGGAAGAAAGTACATGGGGAAGGAAAACAATGGAAGGAAGAAGAGAATATGCAAGTCTCTCCACCTGTAACATACACTCATGGAGCAGGAACACCCTCCCTTCCAGCACAGCCAAGTAATTTGAAAATATTATTCGAACTGACAGGTCGTAAATAAGTGCTACTACACTATTTCAGATTGACAGGAAGTAAACAGAGATATTTGTACAGAAAACAGGTGGTTTTTTGTTTTTTTTCAAAGAACTTAAATACAGCACATTTATCTATTCAAGTCAGGTACATCTTAGAAATAAAACTGTCTTCCAGCCCTCTTACAGCAAACTGAATCTCTACAAATAGGCTGTGAGTCTTCTGGTTAAAGTACTTGTTTACTGCCACTGAGATCCAGCAAAAATGAAACAAATACTTTTGGTTTCCTTGAATCTCAAAATGAATCTTTATGATTGATTTTAAAAGTAATTTAAAAAAAAAAAAAGCAAATTTTAAAGTAAAAGTCAGACTTCTGTTTCAAAGTTTACTGCTATTTCCAGTGACCTCAGCAGCCATGTATGATCTAAATACATTGAAAAAAAAACGTGGAAATTAGTTCTTTTCCTACCTAGCTGAGTAACTCAGAATTGACTACCTATGTATTTCATTCAGATTTTCTTCCCAAAAGAGGTGTGATGGAGAAAGAAGGGTAAAAAGGAGGAAAGTACCTGCTCACTAGGTTCATCCCTTGCCAGGTAATCTCAGCAAAAGCATCTGTTTTGCTCAGAACAAAATCGCAGAATGGTTTGAGTTGGAAGGGATCATCTAGTCCCACCCCCCTGCCATGGGCAGGGACACCGTCTACCAGAGCAGGTTGCTCAAAGCCCCATCCAGTGTGGCCTTGAACACTTCCAGGAATGGGGCATCCACAGCTTCTCCAGACAACCTGTTCCAGTGCCTCACCATCCTCACAGTGATTAATTTCTTCCTAAAATCTCATCTAAATCTAGTCAAATAGACACTAACTTTTATCTTGCATTACAGCAACAACAAATACTGGCACTGGGCCTGGCTAACCAACAGCAAGTAAAAAAATATGCCATCCACTATCTAGTCTTCATGCTGTTCTTCCCTGGAAACTAGCTGGAAACATTCTGAAAGGGACATCTCTATTTCAAAGCTTCTGAGAACTCAAAATTACTTATTTCTTTGCAACCAAGCCAGTGTCCATGAATTTTAAAATGCATTTATGTACATACAAAACCCTTTCACATAGAGATACACACTTTTGCATGACAATCATTCTCACAGATTAAAAACAAAACAACAAACAAACCACAAGAAGTAAAGCTGAAGTAAAAATAACTATCCTAATTTGTTTGGGGAAAAAATACATATACATAAAAATGCTACATATAAAGCAGAAGATAAATCCTCAATGCAAAAGTTTCTAAAATTAATCATGCTACTGATTTCCTCCACCAAAGTATAGGTTCACTGCCATACTGCAAATAAGTTTCTCTTCTACTTCTGTATGATGTACTACAAAACCCAGAAAATATGCCTTCTCAGCCAAACTATTTTGATAAGCTTTTTCTGTTACAAAAGTCTTGGATATTATCTGTAAAAGCCAACAAATATCCAAGCTAAGAAAAAATTACTCCAATATAAGATACTATTTTACAATAAGACCGTGTAGGCGCTGCTTATAGTTTGGATGCATTTGCAAATTACTAAATCTGTTTTAGTAATAAAATGTGCTCTCCCAGAGTACGAAGTCAATACATAAACAATTACATTTCTTCAAAAAGAAATGTAAACAGACATAGGGAAAACAAGGGAAATTTCATTTTTGGGGTTTTTTTGCACATAATCTCTGACCCAGGAGACGGGGCTAAAGGGATGTTGGAAGGAAGACTTTTCCATGGTCAAGAGGGATTGGGTCAGAGAACACCTAGGCAGACTTGACTTTCACGAGTCGATGGGCCCTGTCGGTACACACTCACGAGCGCTGAGGGAGCTGGTGGATACCATGGCCAGGCCACTCATAATCATCTTTGAAAGGTCATGGGGATCAAGAGAAGTGTCTGAGGACTGGACAAAAGCAAATGTCACCCCGGTCTACAAAAAAGGCAAGAAGGAGGACCCAAGGAACTGCTGGCCTGCCAGCTTCACCTCAGTCCCTCCAAATGGATGACAAGATAGTAATCAGGGGTAGTCAGCGTGGATTCACACTTGAGCAAATTGATTGCCTTCTATGATGAAACAACTATCCGGATGGATGAGGGGAGAGCAATGGATATTGTCTCTTTGGACTTCAGCAAGGCTTTTGACACTGTCTTCCACAATAACCTTGGAGACAAACTCAGGAAGTGAGGGCTGAATGAATGGACAGTGAGGTGGACAGAGAACTCGCTGAACTGTGAGGCCACACCTGGAGTGCTGTGCCCCATTCTGGGCTCCCGAGTACAAGAGAGACAGGGAGCTCCTGGAGCAGGTCCAAGAGAGTGCAAGATGACTTAGGGACTGGAGCACCTCTCCTACAAGGAAAGGCTGACAGAGCTGGGCCTGCTCCCCTCAAGAAGAGACAACTGAGATGAGGAACTCATCAATGTCCATCAGTATCTGAAGAGAGGGTGTCAGAGGATGTTTCCAGGCTCTTCTTGGTGGACAAAAGGCAATAGGTAGAAACTGATGCACAGAAGTTCCACCTGACTATAAGGAAAAATAAATGTCTTTACTGTGCAGGTGACCAAGCACTGAAACAGACTGCCCAGAGAGGTTGTGGAGACTTCTCATTGGAGATATTCAAGAACCAGCTGGACACAATCCTGTGCAATGTGGTCTAGGACAATCCTGCTTGAGCAGGGAGGGTGGATCAATGACCCACTGAGATCCCTTCCAATATTACCCATTCTCTGATTCTATAAAGTGCATTTTCCTCCCCCTCACTTGATACTTTCACTATTCATTTTTCTCCTCTGCCTGTCTGAACAAAGGATGGACAAATATTCAGTGCAGCTCTCTGAAGTGAGGATCATTATATATTAACTGAATTCAAAAAGGTTGAAATGTAACTCATTTTCATTGCCAGGCATCTTAAAAAGATTTCTCAAGCAAAACATAAGTTATGAGAAGATACTTCATCACTACATGTGAAGACTAGTGTAACATTGCATTGAATAAGTCAATTCAGAAGAGAAAAGGAGAGGAGCATTTTAGTATATGACAAAAAAATGGAGTGATAATTGTAGCAGAGAAGATAATGATACATAATAAAAGCCCTGACATGATCAACTGGAATGCAGCAGAGGATATTAAAATATATAAAGAAGTCCTTGTGTCTCTTGATGTATTAAGAACCTTTCACCATTAGTGTTGACTACGATTTTGTTACAGACATTAGCATGTATGTACCTGCCAATATCAGCAACAGTAAGGTTGAATACTTTTCTTGCCACTGCTGGATAACCAGCTCAAATCCTACTTAAATATCTAGGATTCTTCTAATGCTACACTCCGACGAATGCTCTGCATTTACACGATGCCCCAGATGTTCTGGCATACAGATTGTGCAGCACTGCTAATAATAAAGCCATAAACCAAACATAAGCCCTGTGACGTGTGACAGTACAAATACACTGACAGCAGAAAAGAAGTTCTGGCTGCAGAAGTGGATCAAAATCAAGCTCAGCAGTCATGTATACAAGAGGGCATATGTCCCCTTCTCCATTCAAAACACCTCTTCAGATGTTTATTGTTATAGTCTGCACATGAATTTGCTAACAATTTAGCAAGCCCTGTACAATTAACTTTAGAATTAAGTTTGCCACTAGGGAATTCTGTACTGTCTGGATGAGGAAATTACTTCTAAAAATCCTTCTGTTTGATGATAATCCTTTCTTCCTTTTTTTCTTTTTTTTTTAAGATTTTTACAAGAGTTACATCACTCAATCCACATTCCCCCACTTGTCTTCCTCTAATGGCTGGGAGGGTAATTTTTAAACTGATAAAATTTTTGTATGGCACATTTTTCCAGCATTTCATATTAAATTTCAAGAACTGAAATTTCATCTACCCAAAGGCTACAGTACAGCCAGCAACCTTTATACATCCTGCAATATTGAACATAATTTCCAATACCTAATCAATATCACAACAGCAATGGCCAGGAAAGTCCTAGGCTGTGACAGGGCTGCCAGACCAGAGCTACTCAAACAGTGACTCTCGATCTGATCTAAGTAAAAAGTATTTTTGCAAGAACTTTGCTGAAGTCTCAGACGCAAGAGATGCACCACATTCCTGAGGCAGAGTTTACCATGCTCAAGAGTCTTTCAGGGAGCAGCTACTGGATGCAGTCGTATTTTCCAGCTATGAAGGCAACGCAGAGCCCCGTGCATTAGGAGCGCTGGAGCTGGCACACTGCATACGCCCCAGCTAAAGTCAGCTAATTTACCTGGTCATAGTGGAAAGTCCACCAAGATGTATACACAACACTTTTCCATAAGACAAAACACCTTTAACTGCATAGTGACTAGTAGTAATTCATAAATGTAATTAAGCAGTTGATTAGTTTACACCAAATTTATACCCAGGGAAGCCCATTCTAGACTCAAAGACTGTGAATCCATGCATCATTATCCCTCAGGGGAGATAACCAGCAGCAAACCAGGTCTCATCCATCCAATTCAATACAGATTATTTTTCACCCTCCTCTTTTCACGTATATAATATACATTATCAACTACCGTATTTACACATACACATACACACAAGGTCCATTGAAGCATTAAGCACTGGAATACTCAAGTGATTTAGGAACCTAAAGGTTCTCTTGTCACTTCCAGGGAGGTTTCTCTGTGCCACCCACCTCCTCAGAGGGATCTCTGAGAAGCCTGCCCTTGGAAAAGCTGTTTTCCAGCCCTGCTCTCCACCTCCTCCCCCTACCAAACATGGAAGGAAACTGCCCACTTTGTCAAATACCTTTCAAGTGGTAATTTGCGCTGCAAGCATTTGTTTGTCTTTTTGAAGGGCTCTCCAGCTGGAAAGCCCAGCTGAGCAGGCTGCCATGTCACAGATGTCCCCACCACATCTCTCTACCCTCCCAAAAGCAGCCAAATGCAGCTCCCAGAGGGTCTGATCCTGCACGGGGAAGGGATGGAGGAAGGTTACTCATCCTCTCCCTCCACTGAGATCACGTCAGACACAATGAACAGACAGGTTTCCCCTTTTTTAAAACTAGGAGGCTTTGCTACTAGCCCTGAAGACAGAAGTAATCAACCTCTTTACGTAAAGTGCCACAATTTTGGGGGCACAATGTGACAGGAGTCATGCGGTTCTCATAGAGTCTATTGGATTACATGGTTCTTGAACAGGTTGTAACATTTTCCTCTTCAAGCTCTGAGGCTGAGGATATACAACATACAAGAGATAAAGCTCTTTTAAGACCCGTCTTTAAAGCTTTAAGGAAAATTCACCAACAGGTTCAGGTTGCACTTTCTCAAGTAAATCCCTTACTGAATAATTAACAAGAAACTGAAGACACATCTCTCATTTCTCCTGCTTCTGGATATATCCCTTTTCCAAACGACAAGAGCAGCGGGGGAAAAAGTCCCCACAAAACAGCGTTTCATGCATACATACATATTAGACACGTTACTTGAAAGAAAACCGTGCAGGGACAGAAGAACAAGCTGGATTTTTGAACAGATAGCATGTGGTGATTCAACAGACTATCCTTCTCAGTTGCAGCAAACAGCAGTAACAGAGATCAGGAGCTGTAAATTCGAAACAGGAGGAAAAAAGAAGAGGGGAGAGAGAGGGGAGAGCTTGAAGACCAGATTGCAAGGAAACAACAGTTCCAGATGACTTAAGTGGAAGAGCCCAAGTTTGACAACAAATTTATGTCTTCTACCCTTTGACATATACATGCCAGTCGAGTTAAACAGAAGAGTTAATAGAGATGTTTTTACAAGAATTTCCACCTTGGACCTCAAGGATAAGAGGAATTAAATACTTTTAGTCTGAGAAGTAAGAGGGGGAAAAATGTGAAAACTAGTATTCTACCTACGAAGCTGTGGATGACAGAAAGTGTTTGAAGTGTTTTAACAGCAAAGTTCCAGATTTATTGGATTAATTCTTCAGTAACTTCATTATCATGTCATCTTACCTTCTCAATAAAACAGAAACTGAAACCCCCACAAATCTGTGAATACAAGTAAGAGCACTTGTCTGCAGATAACCATTTTATGATCTCTAATCTAGATTATCCAGAAAATTAACTCTTTATGTCACTCCTAGATTTACTGCCTGATGTTTAACACTCCAGCTAATACTTCAGGCAGGCCTAAGGTTTCTGTGTCCAACTTGGCCTGCTCCTTTCCATAGCTTTCCCTTGAATTTACATGAAGACACTATTGCTAGATGCATACACAAGTACATTAGCAAAGTCTCATTAGAAAGAACAGTTAAATCTGGCAGAATATGCCATGATGGAAAAATCCACTTTTCTGTAATCAATTTTAAAATAACATCTTCTAGACTTCTCTAATTAAATTATTTTATCATGAGATTTCATTTATCTTCTCTTTCTCAATCACAATCAGCACTTGCTGCTTCTTTCTTCTCCCTGATGAGAAGCCCTGCTCAAGAACACGGTCCAGTAATTTCTCTCCGTACCTTACTTCTCCTGCTGCATATAAAACTCTCCTTTTCCTCCAACCTACTGACATCAAATCAATTTTACTGGCACAGATTCACAAATCAGATTCACTTTTACATCACTTCTTCAAAGCGAACAAGAATTTCTACACATCTGAGGGACTCTGCAGAGTTCCAGAGTCCAAAAGTAATTTGCAGTAGGTGTTTCTTTCTTCCTTAATATGCTCCTTTGTACATCGGTCCCTAAACTTCATGTGTAAGACATTAAAGTGATGATGTTTTTAAGTACAAATTTTAAACTAACCTCAAGGGAGAGATGGGAGATAATACAAAGAAAGGTATGTCACAAGGAATTAGATGTGTAAAAAAAAAAAAGCAACCCAAACATAAAAACCCAAACATGCAACACAACTGTTAGCAAGCAACCATCTAAAAGAGCAAAAAAACTCTCTGATCTCCAAGTCTGCTTCACTTTCATTAGCACCAAAAAATGTACCGAAGTCCCCACAAAACCAAAAACCAGTCCTTGTTCAGATTCAGACTGAAGCTTAAGATACTCTACCACCATACAAAACACAGCAGTCTCTGGTGGGATGTTCCATCCCAGGCTTGCAGTGACTGCATTCACAGGATGCTTTCTTGTATCAGATAAGACATGTCCATGCAGGAGTAGGAGAGCAATTCTTGTTTGTCCATAAGCACTCACCTGGACACAAATCAGTTCAGAAGACAAACAAGCAACAGCCAGCAGTTGCATTTGTTAACTAAATAGATGCGTTTGTCAACTACACTGCCTTCCCATACAGGTTGCTGGTTTGGGGTTTTTCTTCATCCACTGAGCAAGCAAGCATCAATTCCCACTTATTTCTCAGCACTCCAGGTTTTGCTATTTGCCACCAGATCTGTATCAGCACACTCATGTCAAGGCAGCTGGTGGCAGGCAGAGAAGAGGATTTCATGGAGGAAGTATCTGCTCAGATGCTGTGGAAGTGCAGCAGAGGTGGACAGCCAGACTCCAGGCAAGAGCACAAAAACAACAGCAGCAGCTGCCAGACAAGACAGCAGAGTCCACGTGAGGCTGCGGGACAGGATCAGAAGACTCAAAGTGCTTCTCCCTACTTAGCTTATCTCTTCGCTGTAAAATAGCTGGATCAGCAGGCCAGGCTGAACTGAAACAAGTGTTCAAGCCTTTCCTCCCTCAGAACTTCTAGCTTAAAAAAACACTGGTTATCCTGCTTTCTGTGGGGGAGAGGAAAAGGGAAACACTTACTCTGTGAGCATAAGGGAAGTAATCCTACAGTACAGATGACAGGTATACCTTTGAGAGCAGATGGCTGAATTAAAAAGGGAAAGCACTGATGTGCAGGCACTGACACAGACAAGTGAGCTGCGGCTCAGAGAGCACAGCAAAGATTCTACACCGCTCTTCAGCAGGATGGACTGATGGATGCTCTGCAGGAAAGATGCTGCCTACCTGCTCACCTGGCCCTCTAATGACTTGTTGAATAAAATTTACCTATCATACAATGCATGTGGTGTCCAGACGATGACCAAGATCTCTAAAGAGGCTTTCAATCAGGTTGTAAAGTGGCTAAAAAGAATAAACACTTCAAATAAAAAGCAGAAATATCAAATCACCTGCAACTGAAAGTAGAACAGTTAAATACCATTGTCATAGAATTCTCCCCTTGAAGACAAAACAAAATACAAGTTTCTAAATTTTCAACTGTGATCTATTTTGAAAGCAAGGAAAACATAAGAATAAGGCTCATGGAGCACTTTGGACACCAGTCTTCTAGAGACTGACTTCCAAAGTCTTGGCCCCTGCCCAGACCTTGCACAGCAGCAGTGTAGTCTTTCCTTATACAGAGTAGTGGCTATTGAGATGCTTGTGAGGAACCATCTCTACTGTTATGGTAATCCTAAAGTAGCATATTTATCTTTGGTCAAATCTGTAATTATTTTCATATAAATGACAGCATATGGCAACTGTGTGGAGAGAGGATTTTGGAATGAGAATATCCTGATGTCACAAGACTTGTGTCCAGAACAACCACACTATCAATACAGCCATAAGATCAGTTTAGCCAGAAACTACAAAAATGGGTAGCAACTAATATATCATGTAGCCAGAATTCTTCTTTAAGGTGGGTATGAAATATGAACTGTACAAATTAAACAAACAGTATTATTCTTATTGGATATCATAGTAAAGAACTATGTCGAGATTTTGGTATCAAGCATCATGCAGAGCCAAATACAGCTTAACAAGATGTGCCCACACACAGATTTCCTCAATAGATGCCACAGCCAAACCCATCACTCCTCAGTTCACAAAGTAATGGATCTCAGCTCCACTGAGAGCTGAGTCAGCAAAGAGACCCAGAATAATCTATCTACCAATAATATAAAAATCCATTTAATTCTCCCAAAAAACTCACACTTGCATCTTTGCATCTTTTCCACAGTTTTGAGACTCAGGGCTTGGACATAACACCAAACTGCAAGGTCACAGACCACTTCCACAGAAGAACACACCATTTGAGTCCCCTTACCTGCTGCCAGCTGGAAAGTCACTACAGACAGTCAATGCAAAACTGCCAGCACAGAGCAACTACCAATGCTATGGACCTGCATGACCAAGTCCTCCATACACATATTCAATGGAAGCAAGAGGAGCAGCAGAAAAGCCTGCCAGGCTTTGATCACAAAGAGACAGCATCTCACAGGTAGACACAGCAGTGCAAGAAGCTCCTCTCCTACAAAAGCAACAGGGTTAGCCTGCCTCAGACAAAGGGGTGGACAGCAGGAGGCACTCCTGAAGCTGGGAAGGGTAGGAAAGTCACTCCAGTGCTAATGCCTAGCACCCCAGCTCATAGTGATTTTCTTTTTATGCTAAGAGCTGAATGAAACAAGCTGCTGGCAATCCATCAATGGCTGTGAAAGGTGTATGACATTAGGAACAAAAAACTTGGCTTCCGCAGCACACCTGTTAAGAGAAAATGTGTGCAGGATAGAAATTTCTTTCAAATAAGAATACAACAGTAAATTAACACCTTCAGGGCATTTTAAGAAGCATGCAATATCATGACAAAAACACATCAGTGGAGTTTGGAGGATTGAATATTTGTCAAAGGCAAACAAAAATCCTCTTCTCCAAGAAGATACTAAGAATGACTGCACCACCTCTGCAAGAATACAGCATACATACATAGTATACATAATCCTGAATATCAGCATGCATTAAATTAACTAGAGAAACTTTATGCATTGCCCCTCCTGTCTAGAAGAAGCTACAGAACAAGAAAAGCCATTAACATTTGAATGAACCTGGGATGGCAGGGCCCTAAACTCTAAGAATTTGGCCTCCAGGGGTTGTGCAAGAAGAAAAGGGGGGATGGAGTCCCTGAAGGAAATCTCCAGGGGATGAGCAGCATGGGTAGCAACCTGCTACAACTCACAGGGATCTGAAACACATGGCATGCCTTTGGAAGAAAGGGAAGCTTAATGAAGTGCCAGTCCAGGCACCAGGAAAGAACTGCAGAACTTCAAGTAGATCGTTCCACCTTCGGAGATTGCACTTCATGAATCACAGGGTCTTTCAGGAATTGCCTGAGGGGATGTGCAAGTGCTGTGAGAAAAAAACTAGCACACAGGTTCTGACGGTGCTTAGAACAGAAGCTCTCCCTCTCTCCTGCAGAGCAAAAACTTGCACTGGCGCTCAGTGCAAAGCACCGGAGCCCTACCCAGACTTTAGGGTCATCAAGCAAGAATGCTTCAGCGACCCAGTGTCTTCACAGAATTCACCAATGATATGCGAATTGAGGAAAAGATTTAACCAAGCTTGGGGAGTCTGAGGAAACCAGAAGTAGTTTCAGACACACAGCAAGTGAGTATCTATCTCAGGGAATAGTCTGAGTTTCAGACATGCTTTGCCAGCAAGTCAAAAGCTCAGGCATCCACTGTTGAAATCATACAGGTCTGTTTTCTTTAGCCTTGGAACGAGTACATCAGCTTTTTGAACAACTTGATACCAAGAGACAGAGATAAACTGGATTGCCAAATAACCTTCAAAGTATTCACCAGCATTATGCTGTTTTCCTAGCACAGCTTCTCTGCCCTCTTATATTCCAGTCCTTGATTCATCCACTCAACCTTTGCACAAATAACAGCCTCAGCCAGACTAGAAAAGCACAGTGGGGATGCTTCCTAGGAAAATCTGCATGAACACATGGCCTTGCAAGGAATAAGAAATAGCATAAACATGCAAATAATCCAGGAAAAGTTTAAGAATATATGGCTGCTTACCTTCCCAAATCCTTCTGCACCACTGAGGCTATCCTTACCCTCCCCAGACTTTTCTCACATACACAGGGAGCATCACATCTGCTGAAGATTTTTTTTTACTTTTATTTCTTAGAAAGATTTTTGTAGTTCTAGATTAACTCATTAACCAAGAAACTGCTTGAAGAATTAATTATTGTAGCACATTTTTAACATATACTAGCATGTCTTGGGCATTTTAAAACACCTGAGAATTTAAGAGAGACACATTAAAGAGTTTCCCAATGGACCTTTCCCTAGTGCCTACGAAGCAGGGCTATTACACAGCACATAACACTGCATGGCAGAGGTATCCAGAGCTACCTCCAAAGATCAGGAGGGATTGTGCCTGGAGTGATTGATCCCTCCTATAGATTCAACACCTCACTTCTTCTCCAAGCACAGCTGGCCACTGCAGCCTGGAAGAGCACCCAAGCCCACCCATATGATATACCCACCATCTCACGTGGCTTCAAAGATCATATGCTGACCAAAGGGTTATAAAGTAGGAGAAAGAAAGATATGTTACCATTTTGTTATGGGTAAGTACTCTGTTTATTCAAAACCCTTTCCTCCTTCTGTGATGAGAGGTTAAAATAGAAAAGGCTATTCCTGTGCAGAGAACATTAAATGAATTTAAATCTGCGTTTTTAAGCTCTTGAGGAAACAGAATGGCCAGAACTGAAGGCAATTAGTGCACCAAACCAGACAACTAGAACAACAAAAAACACAGAACAATGATCTCTTATTTCCCAAGCTCAGATGTCACCATCACACTTTCCTATTCATGCAGCATACTGCATTTTGAAAAGCAGGGCTGTTTTTCTCTGCCTGAAAGGAATACGAAGAGTTCCTATTTTTTTTTCCTAAGTAGTTTTGGGCAGTTAGAAAAACAAAACCTTCTGGAGTGCAAATCACTGAACAGGACAAACCTGTGGCAGGTTTAGAACAAGACATACTCGAAGGTGGGTTCAAAATACAAAGCTAATAAATTCAAATACTGTAAATCTCAAAAACATTTTGTGAGAATTCCCCCTGCAGCATCCCAGATGGTGTGTGTTTTGCCTTTTGATTTGGAGAACCATGAGACAACCATTAAATGACCAAACAGCAGAAAGTAATACTAGTTATCTTCTGCCACAGCCCCCCTGCACCACATTGCACGGTGCATTTCTCATTTGAAGAGTCAAGTCAAGCAGTAACTGTGACATAATTAAGCGGAGGGAAACCATATCAGTCACCTTCTGCAATGAACCACAGAGAAAAGAAAGCAATGCAATAAAACGGGTAATTAACACTGAACCTTGGATATAGGAAAGCAAGTGCTCCCTGCCACCTGCATTAGTTCAGCCCATCACTGGAGAAAACACTTCCCTGTGCAGTAACTTCTAATGACACACGCATCTACCCAGCCATAAACACTCACACCATCTGCTCTTGTTACAGCTGAGTTCTCAAGCCAACTTCCAAGTCAGGCTGACAAGAGTTCACATGGCTCTGATCCACCAGCTCTTTTCCAACTAGTTATTCATTTGCAAAGAGAATTACTAAGCCAACAGAGGGTTTCTTCTTGTATAAGGTCTGTCACTGACAGCACCCAACTCAGCCAAACTCAGTAGCCAAATACCACATTAACTAATGTTCATGTATTTCTAGAGTGTTTTAACTAATCCATCTCTTCTGTCTTGTTTTTTTTTCCAGTTTTCTTCTCTTAAAAGGTTTTCCAAATGTGCATAAAATCATATGGTTCACAGAAGTTTTTCAGCAATTGCCTGGAGACTCATTACGCTTCATCAACAATATTATCAGATAAAGACAGAATTTAAAGCACCAAACAAATAAAGGAAATATGCTACAGAAAGGTGAAGTAGCAACAGAATATTCTTCAGTCACAAAGAGTCAATGTGAAGTCAAACCATAAAGAAAAAAAGGCTCTCGGTTACACTATTTATTTTCTTGAATATTCAGTTACAACCCTCATTTATTTACAAGGTTACACAACCTTGGTCACTCCCACCCCTTCCATCACAGCTCAGAGAGCATTTTTGTGCACATCCACTTCATGTAAAGGAGGCAAAAATAGCTGACAGTTGCTCTAATTTGGTAACACAGATTCACTGTTTCTAGATCACTGGGTCACAATGCTGCTTAAAGGTGACCCACCAGCCCCTGAACTTCTTGTAGAACTGGTAAGTTCACCAGGCTACAGGAAAAAAAAGTTTTCACTCCATCACAATGCAGGATAATACATGCAACAAGCATTGCAAGCAAACGATAAACCCATGTTGTTTCCAACAACACATTTTAAAAGATAGTTTCTCTCAGCATTCTTTTCTGAATTTATCTCTGCAGATGACAAATAGACTGATTCTTCTTCCAGAAGTACAACTAGAAATACCAGCACTCTGCCTCTTGCTAATCCCAGGTAAAGAGCAGAGCAGAGATAAAGAACTGGACTTCTAACCCACAGGCAGTCCTTTTTTTAGGACAGAAAGCAGTTTTATTTTTTTTCAACTTTTTTTTTTTTCTGGTTTTTTCTCCATCTCTAAATGCCAGGCATTTCAGAGAGCCTGGGAAAAGAAGTCAACATTGTGACAGATACACATATAAAACTACCACATAAAGCATTTTTTAAATTGGAAAATAAAGCAGGCTCTCAGAAACGAAGAACTACAGTCAAGGATTATTTTATTACTGTATTTCTACCACAAGCTCCCCTCTGCTCTTTCCCTCCTTCCCATCTGGAACTACAGGCAAATCCATGAATTACACAAGGAAGTGTTCTGCAGGACATAGATAACAATTTCTGAGACAGAAAAACCCTACTAACCCAGTTTTCTAGACCATGTCATAGGACAGTATAGAATCAAACAAATTAACTTCGGAGCTTACCATTTCGAGACAAATCAAGTTCCACCAGCTGCATGAAATTCGCTATTTCTGGAGGGAGCCGCTGGATTTCATTATCACTAAGTCCAAGTTTCCGTAACTTCACAAGCTGGAAGAAAGGCTGAAAGAAAGGAAAAATTACATGTCAGAAAATTTTCACGTAACTCACATATAGGCATGATAAATGATTAGGAATAACTGGAATCACTTTCAAAATGTGAGCTAATTAAAGCTATTGCATGGCATCAGTTACGCAGATCTCTTTCAGACCAGTATCACATCGAACATTTTGTTCCCATGTAAAAATTAAAACAAACTATAACCCGTGTGTTACCTAAAATGAAAGTTTATGAAAAAAAAAATATTCCATAAAGCTTGCTGTTAGAGATCATTGCAGATAGACACTAGCAAAATCCAGAGTGCCAGCTTCAAGACATTAATGGGGTGAGGCTACCAGGCTGAGTAATTAAAAGCATCCTAATTACACACCAGGGCTCATTAGGAAGTTAATGCAGAGGGACACTGCTAAAGAACGAGATCCAGAAAACTGACGAGGAGGTGCTGACAAGGTCTTCTTCACCAGCGAACACCAAAACCAACTAGGTTACAGAACCAGCCTCCCCGAGGAAGGCTTTCTTTCCAGCCTCAAACACACTCTGTTCTGTGGCCCAGTTTCAGAAGGACTAATGAAAGTTGGGTGGGATACACACAATTTCAGGTTTTCTTTGCTTGAGGAAAAACCTAGCCCAGCCCTGTCCACAGTGAGGACACAGGCACACAACGCAGACAGGATGGCAACTTTCCCTGACCCCCAGCTATGGGCTCAGGAGGTCTGGCAGCACCCAAGACAAAACAACAATCAAACAGGACAAGCTGAAAGTCAGGTCAACCCCAGCCACTGGGAGCAGCTGGTGACTGAAAGAGAAAAATGATCATTTAAAACCTAATGAGATGTAGGCATTCCTAAGAAAGTTGTGGAGCTCTTATTGGAACTTTCCTCTCTCCCAGGTGGGCCTTTCAAGGAGAGTGACTGCAAGGGGTGAGGATTTGTGCAGAATGAAATGACTTTACATACAGGTCATCTTGATCAAAACTGAACAGACTCCTCAAATTTTGAGCGAGTTTTGTGCCCCTGGAGTGCACGGGGAGTTTCACCCAGCAGTCAGAACACGTGTGTCTCACCCACTAACAGCATGTGAGCATGTGTGCATGCCTGCACCCCATGGGTTTGCCCCTGTAGGGTAACTGGAAGATACTTGTAAATTTGGGATACCTGCTCACATTTAATCACCTGCAATCCCTTCTAGGAAATGAGCACCTCTTTTTTAGTTTTTATTTTATTTAGGTGGTGGAGTATGTGCGCTAAATGTCACTCAGATATGACTTTGACGCAGAAAGGGTCAGTAAGGCATCTTACTAAGACACAAGATAAAAGCAGTCTCATGAATCTGTATTACAATACAAGTTCTCAGTCTTATTTTGAGTGTCTTGTGGTCAAGATCATAAATCAGGTTTTTAAGTCCAAAGCTTTGCGCTTCTGCATCAATCTTTCAATATACACTGTGTCACGGAAAAATAAAACACAACTGAAACTAATGTGTTTTCCCTCAAAAACATGGGTTCCTTTTAGGGAATAAAAAGGATAGAGCTTTAAAAAGTTTATAAACACTCAGCAGTAAAAGATGCACCAGACCTGAATGTGAAATCTCAAAGGCACTTTTGAGCCAGAATGGCACTCCTCCCCCCTTCCCCATATTAAAAGTGTTTTATAACAGAGTTGAAATTAAAGAGGAAGGTAAAAAGAAACCCTGTAATTCCATATTTCTAGCTCCCTAAAACATATATTCCAAATAAAATACCCACAAATGCTTTTTCATCCTTCATTGTTCTCAAAAGATCCGTAACTGCATTTTTATATCATTACCATTCTTATCTTAAAACAAATGTAGCCCTTTTTCTAAATATTTATTAATACGACTAAACCAAGAATCCATCAGAAGCTTAGAAAAGCACTTAAAGACACTTTTGTGAAAACATAGCAGGAGTACACTCCGCAGAAGAAATCCCAATCTGTCCTAACACTCCAAAATAAATACTTGCCAAAATGTGTTCCTCAAGGCAGTGTGTAGCTGCTAAACTATATGACAGTTATAAATATTGATGTTCTACTGCAAATCTTACGCTAAGCAACAGTTGTCCCCGACAGATATTCAACAGCAAGTGAGCAAAGACAGAAGGAACATGGATAAAAGACAGAATAGTCATCAAAAGCCTGTTAAGACCTGGATATCCCTAGGAAGGTTGGAGGGCCCTCACAGTACCATGTGTCAATGCAGTATATACTTATTAAATGTGCAGAGTATGTGTGCAACAAGCAATATTACACAATATTTGAAGACATTCC
The DNA here is from genome assembly GCA_013397055.1 of Pachycephala philippinensis. Lineage (NCBI taxonomy): Eukaryota > Metazoa > Chordata > Aves > Passeriformes > Pachycephala > Pachycephala philippinensis. The sequence continues at coordinate 272,940 of VWZT01001895.1, read as the reverse complement.
TGTTTCTTTAACTGACTGCTACTTAAAAGACAAATTAACTGGAAGTTTTATTTTCCGTTTGCATAACAATTTTTAATGAATGACACCATTTCCTAGATAAAATCAAACTGCAGTTACATTAATGGCATTTCTTTGAACTTCTCATTTGTTTTTGTTTTTTTTTCCTTTAAACTACAGGACTCAATCATTCTTGCATGTTTAGTGCACCCTACTCCCATTTCAGTAAGTGTTCTTCCTTTGTCTAAGGCACATCATTAGTGCTCTGAAGCACTGCTGGAGAGGCAAACAACTCCTTTTGGCCATGTATATTTTACCTTTGAGAAAGGCCACAGGGAACAAAGAGAATTAAAAGCTTACTCAATAGAGTTCAACAAACATTAACATACATATATGTATGTTTATAAATATCAGTGATTTCTTAAATCCATGCCAACAAGAAACATGTTCCTAATTTGATGTAGCTAACACAATTCTGCCTCTATTTGATAAGCTCTAATACGATCCAAAGTGCAATGGGGTCCTTGGCCAGAGCAGCATATCCACCCAGCAGGCTCTAATAGCGGGTTTTGATTGCAGACCCAACGTCTCTATGAGTATCTTGGCAACACTTTTAATGCTGCTTAGTTTACCCAGCCTAATTAATAGTGCCTCAATGAGAAAAATAATGCCATGAGCATAAGCACTGAAGTAGCCTACAACTTGTTATTTAGTAACAATTCCCAATCCTCGCTTGAAGTTTTTCCTGCTATCAAGGAATTCATAGAGGCTTCTATTATATGGATTTTCTAAGAACATACATCTTGAACAGATCCCTTCTCTCACTAGAAAACTAATCAAGCCTCTCTCACCCAGACACATATTTAAAAAAAAACTTCATTCTGACAAAATTGGGTCGCTGTCAGCCAACGAAAGAAAAAAAGTAACAGATAAGTGCATGACTCACTAAAAAGTATAAACAGACTGTGATCTCACAGTCCTCATTTTTCATACCTTTTTTTTTTAAGAATACCACTACAACTGGCACTCAATTCTAGAAAAAAAAAAAAGTTAAGAGAACTAAGCCAAACTAGTAGGATATTTTCTTCCGTGCAAGCGGCCAAGACAACATATCTCTGGGTTTCTTTCAATGGCTCACTCCTGAAACAAAGAACATTCATACCTGAGAATTTTCCCTGAAAACTCAGCACCTTAGCTGACGGGAATAAAAAAAAACATAAATGGAAATACATGAAAACAATAGACAATTGAAAGAAAACACAGAGGAGGGAACAAAGACGCATTTGCGGCTAATGTTGTTTAAGGGGAGGAGCAACATTTCAGCAAAATCTGAGTTGCTAGAGCCTTTGCAGTGCTAGAGACATGTCACACTCCAAACCCATCTGGCACAGGTAGCATAACTAAATGTTTACTGTGTTAAGCAAAACATTTCCATAAAAAGGCTACTACTAGCAGCAAAGAAAATTAAAATTAGCACCTTTACGAATCCACTGCCTAATTCTCAGAATGGGCCAGCATAAGCAGTAGAATTTAGAATGAGATGTAAAGCAGAAAGAAAATTGCAAACGAACTTGTTTCACGGTTACATACACACCAGATAGGATGAGGGTTTGTTGGATTTTGCTTCAGTTTTTGGGGTTTTTTGCAGGCACTTAAGCTGTTGCTGACAAGATTAAGAATTTGTAAGCATTTGCTCTTATGTCAAATTTCCCTTAGACACTAGTATGGATTTTCCACAAACACATGCTGCCTCAGCTTTTAAGGCTTCTTTGGGCGATTACATTATTATATTAAAATGAATTAAGTAAGCTGTAAGACGGAGTATGTTACTAGGTTCTGTTTCTTAAGTACACCTGTATTTATTTCACCCATTATCCAAACTTGCAAATGACCAACTAAAGGCTATCTGTGCTGTAGAATTAAGAAGTGGCACACAGTAATTTAAACACAGTTTAACTCCTAAATGCATTCTTGTTTCTAATCTTACTTCAGGCTCCATTTTCTTCTACATTGTAAACAAAAATCAGTGGGAACACCATTTCATTTGTTTACTTCCAATTGCCAGCTATGTGTCCTGCTTCAGTCATCGGATAAGGGAAATTACAGTCAATCCTTCCTCACACTTTTTATACTGCCTCAGAAAGACCTTTTTTGAGGCTTTTCTTCAGTCAAACACAAGTAGAAGAGTTAATTTTGGCAAGCAAAGCAGCGAACAAGAGATAAGGTATCAAATCCATTAAGTAACCTTGCAACACAGCTGCTCCCCAACAAGGTCCCCAGTCCCTTGCTTTTGGCCCCTAGAAGCTATCATTTTGTCTGCATTGTTGCACGGCTTCAGTGGGAGCAGAGGAAGCCCAACTCACTTTAGGCGAACACACTGCGTGGTGGTCAGGACACTATGAGGAAAACAAAGATTAAATCCCGTAATGAAGCAGCACCACTGAATTCAAGCATTCTGCTTCCTTGGGATGGGTTTAACAGCCAGGCTCTGGCACAAGCATACATGCACATTCCCCATCTGTCTGAAGGGCAAAGGCAAAGAGGGAACAGTGAGCTTTTCCTCATTCCTCCCCAGCTCACTTCTGTAGAAGTCATCGACAGAATGGCCTTTGAAAGAATAGGGGTCACTCAGTGCTAAGAATTCCAAGAAGATAGGATACTCAATGCCCTACACTAACCAACTGGTGGGATTTCAAACATCACTTCTACTCCAGTCAGCTGAGGGACATACCAGTCTGGAGCTCTCAGCAAGTTGTAATGTACCCTGCACTCCACTCAAGCCTCAAGACATCCACCCTCAGTTGAAATCCACAACTAACTTGTGAGCAAAAAATTCTTTCTAGGCTGCAATCCTGTACATTATTGTCTTAAAATCCAACCCAGAGACTTCTGCCAGTAGCACAAGTGGGAGTGCTGAGGAAAACCAGCAAGAGCACAGAAAACAGACACCTTTCCCCCAGAAGCACATCGGAACTAGTTGCACAGTAAAATGCTGAGGAAGCTGAATTGTACTCTGGATTCATGAAGTGTGCAAAGAGATCTCAGCAGACTCCAGTAAAGCCTAGCACTGGCATTATCAGCTTAGCATCTCCCACAAAACCTGCTAGCAACATCAGGATCCCTCAAGTCACTCCGCCTGCTTTCACCTGCAAGCAAAGACAGCTGGCAAGGGCAACAGGGTTTCACAAGTACACATCCCACGTGATCCTTTGGGCACAACACACTTTAATTTTCAAATAAAATACTCCCTGAGATAATGAAACAATTTCTGAGGGCAGGGATTAGCTCATGGTGCAGCACAGCAGAGTCATCATGCACTTGATGACTCTGCATCAAAGAAGCAGCTCATGGATTTCCTCTAGAGCCACGAGGAGATGCAGCAGCAGCTGGGGATGGACAGCAGTACACAGACCTCTGCCAGCCTGTTCTGTGGCAAGCTGGCAAATGGACAACTACTCCATGCAGCTGAGCTCTCACATTCTTCACATGTGCCATGAGCATATTTGGCATGATGAAAGATTGTTTCACACACCTAACCATGTATGCAGAATATATTTAAGCTGTACTTTGGTCTCACAACATTCTACTACCAACGTTGTCATCGTGAATATTAATGAAAGACATCATGGAGGTGGACATTCAAGCAGGAGTCCATACAAAACATTAATAAAATTACTAGATTTCACAGCAAGAGAAAAGTATTAATGAAAGATCACAGTTCACGGGCCTATATCCTAAACAGAACCAGATGCTGCAACTCCTGTCTCCCCCTCCAATGGACACTTGAAATGAAAGCCCAACAGCAAGATCAGCCAGGCAAGAAGGGCTGCGGGGGAAGGCCTACAGCAGACAGAGCAAAACTGATATCAATGCCTCACTGAAGCTGGTATTCAGCATCAACCTGTTACACTTCTGACGCCCTATTTTCAAAGCATCTGCCATTTTCTGAACCACTGACACGGATGGGCCAATTGGAGGTCCTCACCTCAGTTATTACATCCCTTTTGAAAAACAAATAGGGGATTATCCACTCTCAAAAACCAATACACTGCAGCACTGAATCAAAATGCTGTGCTACCAAGCAATGCATTGACCAGGTCGTCTCATACTGTTCCTGGCAGGCAAGGATTTACTTTCTCTTTTATGTCAATCAAGCAGAAGCAACAAAGGTTAAAGAGCACTCCATCCTAGAGCTGTTAGAGCACAGTGGTGAGAGGGACTACCTCTGCCTTTAACAGAGGCCAGAAAACATCTGCTGCAATGAAATATGGATTCATTACAGTTAAATGCATTTGCCATTTGGAGAAAAAAAATGACCAAAGCCCATATTAATCTCTCTAATGAATTTCTAGCATGCATTTTTCCAGTATACAAGACTGTTGGCAGGAGGTAATGTCTTTTTTTTAGACCAACTGATATAATCAGAAAAATAACTCTATGTATAATCATAAAATTTATTTTAGAGGTACAGATGTATAATCTCTGCCCATAAACCTTGTCTCACAAGGTTTGTACTTATGTACATCACAAAAAGAAGGGAATGCTACCAGTTTACTACAACAGCACACACCTTACAAATAAAAAAGTTAAAGGTATTGAAACATAACTACCTAATTGCTTTCCTTCAACTCAGGTCAAAAATCACTAGAGCTGAGCTGTTACTACAAAAAACTGCCACTAGAAAATATTTCAAACCAAGCAGACTTCAAAAATCTTCTGAACAATCGCAGGGAAGACTATGACTTTCCTTTGTTTAGGAAACAGCAGACTAAGTTCTTCCTCTGCTCCCATCAGACTGTGGTCTTTCACATTTGATATCAAAAGGTAAAGTATTTATTCAAGTTCAAACAATACAACAGAAAAATCTGGAAATTAGGAGGAGAAAACCTGGAGATACTTATCTGGTAATAAACTTTTTCGTAGCCTTCAACAGAGCTCTATGTTTAGAGGTATGTTAATATAAGGATCTAATGTTGCTTCACTACAAACCATTATGGATTTTAATAATTCAAGCATATACTGCATGCTAGTACTAATTGACTATACTCACAGCAGGTTTTTACAAAAGCTAACATATTCTCAAGATACTGAAGTTGCAAAGTTACAGGTATTCTTAGCAAGTATTTTAAGTAGCATTTGTCATACTGAAAAAATTCTTAAACTTTCAACAAAACTACTTTTACTCTGTGTGTACAGTCTGCTTCAGCTTCACCCAGTGGCATAGTTCTCTCTCTGACACTAACTGTAAATACATGCTTGTTCAAATCATACAGTGGTGTTTCTTTAAGGATTTACAGCAACTTGTGCAAAAACTATCAATGTAGAAAGTAAAACAATTAAACATTTGAGGGTGAATAAACAGTGGAAACCACAACAATTCAATTTGTATCATTAAAAACACCCAAGTTAAAGACAGGCAAAATCTTTGATATGCCCTCTACAGAATCATAAAACAGTTGAGGTTGGAAGGGGCTCTAGAAATCACCTAGTGTACTCTCTGCTCAATGCATGGGTCACCTAGAGAAGGTCACACAGGACCATGTCCAGTCAGGTTTACAGCATCTCCATGAACAGAGATCGCACAGCCTCTCTGGACAACCCATGCCAGTGTTTGACCATCCTCACAATAAAAAAGTATTTTCATATTTCGGACAATTCCCTGTGTTTCAGCCTTTGCCCACTGCCTCTTGTAAGGTCACGGGGCAACCCAAGCAAGATTTCATGCTGATTTACACATATTTATACACAACCATGAGCCTTTTTCTTCTCAAGGCTGAACCATTCTGGCTCTTTTAGCCTCCTCTCCTGAGAGATGTTCCAAGCCCTTAATAGTCTTTCTGGTCCTACAGTACATGCCCAGTATGTCCATGACTCTTCTTTTGGGATACTCAGCACTAGACAAAGCACTCCAGGTCTGTTTCCCCAAAGCTAGCCAGAGGACAAGGATCACCTGCTGGCAATGCTTTGTGTAACGCAGCCCAGGGTACTGTTGGCTCTCTCTGTCATGAAGGAGCATTGCGGGCTCACGGTCACCTTGTCCACCAGGACCTTTTACTGGAAAGGTGTTTTCCAGATGGTTGGCCCCCAATCTGTACTGGAGAATTAGGCTATTTCTCTCCAGGTGCACGTGTATTTCTCGTTACTGAACTTCATGAGATTCCTCTCTGCCCATTTATCCAGCCTCTCCCTGTCCTTCTGAATGGCAGCATAAACATCTTTTTTACCAACCTCTTCCAAGCAGAATCCTAAACACACGAAAGTTTGTTTTCTCAAGATGCTGTTTATTGTCCTATTCCTTCCTCTCAGGATCCTGAACTCCACCACCTCATGGTCACTACAGGCAAGGTGACCAAGGTCACTACAGCTACTGCAACCCCGACCTTCACATCTCAACCTGTCTTTTCTTGTTTTTAAGTATGAAAACTCCTGGATTGCTTATGTCCTGCTGTGTTGTCCTTCCAGTTGTCATGTGGTTTAAGACCTACACGAGGACCTGAGCCTGCAAACATGAGACTTCTTCCAGTTATCTGAAGAAGGCATCATCTACTATTTCATCCTGATCAAGTAGTCTACAGCAGACACCCAAAACAATGTCATCCACTAATCCCAACCTGCTCTCAGCTGGCCCATCATCCATCCCAAAGCAAAACTTCACATATCCCTGCTGCTCTCTCATTCGAAGGGCAACTCCCCATCCTTGCCTTCCTGGCCTGTCCTTCTTAAAGAGCCTGTGTTCATCCACGGCAGCACTCCAGCCATGTGTGATATCTCACCACATCTCTCCAAACCCAAGGAGATCTATGCATTCGAAAAAAGGAAATAAAGCTCCTATATATGTACAACTTAAGCGGCCATAAACACAAATTTAAAGAGAGGCATAGTATGATAATCATGTCTTTCCACAGATTACTGGCCACTGACCAAACAAGTGTCTTTCAGGCTTATGGTTGCATAATGATAGAAACAATGATAGAACAGTGAAATTCAGACCAGAACAGGTTTTTTCCTGAGACAAAGGTGTGGTAGGGGAAGAACAGAGGGACTTTTTCTCAAGGAGCTTTTTCATACGATTTTGGTAAGATAACAGCCCCATGGATTTCAACACCACACATAACAGAGATACAGATAGCGCTGAATGCCAAGCGGCAGCAGACCAGCAGCATCTCTAACAAAGCAATTGGGGCACAGGAGGAGGCCAGGGTTTAACCAGGTCTCTTGGGAAAAGGGTCTCCCATCTACAGTAGTAACTCTACAGAGAAGCTTTAGTATATAACACAAAGAAGAAAAATTACAGCTGACAGATACAATTTGTAAGCTCAGAGATGCAAAATGATTCAGAGCTGCACTACATTAGGTTCACAAATACTACATAAAAATCATTCCCCAAAAAAAAAAAAAAAAAAAAAAAAGTTCCTCAGACTCTTGGGCTAAACTAAGTACATAGAAAAAATTTTGAATTTTTTTTTTTTTTGCCACTGGAGTTTTTCCATAAACAACATCTGCTAGAAGTCTCATGGGAAAGTGGTCTTTATTCTTTGAGTTAAAGAACTGAGCAGCAGCAAGACAAAACAGCAGCAAAACAAGAGTTATAAGCTATTTCTACCACCCACCAATGCAAAGAATGCTGTGATTTAATACAAAGGCCAAAATATAATACTGCATTCAAGGGTTCCTAAGATATTTTTATTTTTTTTATCACCGGAAAAAGAAATATGCAGAGATTCGGTTTTGTACTGCAAATTGGAGGCACAGAGAAATTAAGCTGACAGGATGTATTTGCCCTTAAATTCTAATGTACAGGAGTAGAAAACATTTCATCAACTACAGACTGATCTATAGAATTGAAAGCATTTTATTTTTATCTGATGCTTTTCATTAGAGAAGCTATTGAAACGCATCATGCAGAATGTGTTATTTTCTTCTATCAAAGCAATTTGCCAGAAAGCCTACTCTTCAGTGAAGAATAGTTTTTGACGTGTAGCAAATGATATACTACACATTACAGCCTGAGTTGAAAAATCCTTCAAGTTTTCACTCCCAAGGAAAATAAAAACGCTACAGGTTTAGAAAAAACCACGCAAACTACATTTTTAAGTCACTCTATGCACACTGGCAAACACTTATATTTTTTTCAAATAAAATCAGATACACAAAATAATCAACAGAAGGCCCTTGGGATCCAACACAGGAGAAGGAATTATTTAAGGAAGTTAAGAGCCACACTTTACCACCAACTCTATACATAGCCCATCCTTTTCAGACCAAAGGGTGCAGCTCTTTAATTTGTCTTGTAAAGTAGAAGTGGTGAGAAGCATGCTGACAGCTAGAAATTGCTGTTCTGTGGGAAAACAGCCACATCTGCCGAGAAAGGCTTCAGAGAGACTTCATTATTGTGGAAAACCACCAGCAGCTTAATAGTATACAGCCTGCTCCTCCAGCACATCCCACCAGGCTGGCTTATCCTGCAAGAAGGGCAAGAGCAGAGGAGGGAACCTGGGAGGCAGCAGAAAGGAAGGGGAAAGAGCAGAGTACAAAGAAAAGAGATGTTTGCAAGGGCAGTCAAGAACCCAGCACAGAAGGGACAGGAGAGGAAGCAAAGCATCAGAAACAGACCGCAGACTGTTTAGGTTGGAGGAAATAAGCAAGATCCTGGAACATTAAGGGCAGGGGAGGATGGGAAAGGATGAATATGCAGGGTGAGGAGTCTGAGACACCAGTAGTAATGACAGAAGAAGGTTGCTGTCAACATAAGCACGAGTTCTGCATCACATAACTGGGGAGCAGAACAAAGAAGGGACCCAGGGATCCAGCAGAGCAGTTAAGGAGACCTTGGGAAAGAATCATTTACTGACATGTCAAACCAAATGTGCAGCAGCAAAATGATATAAAAAACCTCTAAAGTACTCTACAAACAAAAATTATTGCCTTGTATTCTTGAAACACTGACTGATACAGCTTAGTGAAATAAAAGTGTTTGTAGGGAAAAGGGGGTCAGAGGAACAGTTCTTTTTCAGGTCCACATACACCTTAATGCACAAGGAAACAAACACGGGGAAGAGTAGAAATAATGGGGGCAATGACATCCACCTCTCTCTGCTTCCCAGACATTTCTTTTCAGGTGTTTTCTAGATGAACCCTTCCTACCCTCTTCCCTCAGAAAAAGGTGAAGAACCCTACCATACATTTTGGTCAGCCTACAGAACAAAAATAAAACTAGCAAAGTAATTCCTTCAAAATAATTCAAGTGCATTTCTTGTTTCTCCCGAGGATACTTCACATGACTCTTGTAACATACAATTCAGCAATAGTGCTGGGTCCTTCTGCTAGTTACTTCCCTTCAAGATGCTACAGCAATTCTCTATGTTGTCTTCTGATCAAGTAAGGGATTTTCACGTGTGTTTGTTCTGTTGGGTTTTTTCAGTAACACCCTAACATATGCCACACTCTACTGGCTTATTCTAGAATAAGACAGGTTTTAAGCATGCTAAGAAAGACTGCAAATTAAACAAAGCCTAGGACTACTGTATCCTAGGCTGTATCTCAAAATGGAGATTTTAGGATGAATTAGAGTGTATTCTTTTATGGGTATATTGAATCAAACCAACCAAAAAACACCTTTTATTGCTGCTTGATAGAAATGGGGCAGAGAGAATCAGGGGGGAAAGGGACAAGCGTGTGCATCCAACACAAATTGCCTCATGAGCTTGAGAGAAATGCAGCAGGTCCACATATTTCATCATGCCACTTGCTGACACTGATCTCCCTCAGAAAGCTTTACATTGGAAGGGATGAAAAAAAATATGCAAGTGGATGGAAAGTGGATGTCTAGAAATAAAGCCATCATCACTGTCTGACTTGTAGCCATGGCAAAGCTGGTAAAAGAACTCACCAATATCTACTCAATTTCAGAGAAGCATTACAAGACCTGCCTGCTGCACCAGACCTTTCAGACCACAACTGTCCACACTGGGAAAATGACTTTGAACTACCTGTGTGCACAATGAAGAGCTGAGCAGCAGAGTTGGGGTTTCTTCCTCCATTCATGGCAACTTCTGCTGCAAGTGACAGAGTTTACAGGGCAATTCTCCTTCACTGTGCCAAGGCGAGGCTTTACAGCAGCAATTTCCTAATGGGCATCACAACATCCCGGAGACACGAGCACCTTATCAGTGCTAATGGATTATATTATGGCATCAGCACAGCCCACAGGTGATTCAGCAGGAATTGGCACAGATCACTGTGAATTTCAGGACTTTATCAAGCACTGAAAAACACCTAACCAACCAGCCACTGGTTACACAACTCTCCTGACTTGTTTAGGCCTCAACTGAGCCCAAATCTAGCTTGATTTCATTTTACTGCCTTTATGTATGTAGAGAAGAAACTTAATGGAGTTCAAGTCAGACTAATATAATGAATTACACTAAACTAAGGATGTAACGACCACTTTTATCTATGCTGACCTAACAGTTTATTAATTACACACTCTGATGAGGATGACCATGCTTTCTCTACCACAGGTATGGTCTACCCCAGCTTTTTACACTTATTTCCAATTCTGTATCTGTACTTTGCATTGACACTACCCTTTAAATGTAACAGGAATGAGCAACATTATGCTGTAGCTGCCTTCTACTGAGAGATCTTCCATAATTCTCCTTAACCAGATTCCTATAGGAGAACTTTTACAACCATCTGCTGGTAGAACAGTTGAACAGGGGTCTTCACTTTCAATAGATTAGTTTCACATTCAGGACTGAAGCTCTACTTTTGTACCTCAGAATTCTGCAGAGTCAACATTTACATGGAATGATAGCGCTGTATTCCATTTATCAGAAATCATTAATAAGGAACTGACAAGGAAAGTTCATAGGTTCATGCAGGAAGCCCCAATAAAAATGCCTCCCTGCATTGCTGACAAGGCACAAAGTACTTAGGACAGATACTACAAGTACGTTTCTGTGGTTGTATTTCATCAGATTCCTCCTAGTCCAGCTAAAAACCCACAAACATATTCCTACAGTATATTTAGGCACTCCTGTAACATGATCCATGCACATTTAAAAAAAAAAAAAAAAATGGACAAAAAAAACTTCTTTCTAACTTCAACTTTTGCTTGACTCCACCACAATGCCAAGGAGCTTAGGTTGCTTTTTGGCGTTTTTTAACCCCCTCAGCTATTTCTTATACGTATGGGATGTAATGCATAGTCACAAGTAAGTAATGGGAAGAAGTGGTCTTTTTAAGCATCACAGGGCAAAAAAAAAGGCTATTTCATGTATTACTGTTCAAGGAAGAGAGGAGAAACAATAAAGAGTTGCACTTTATTTACAGAAATTAATAACATAACACCATGAACAGACACCAACCTTTACATTTATACACAGCAACCAGTTGGTGGTGGATTTATTTTTTTTTTAAATCAGAGAGCCATGTGTTTCAATGGGACTTCAGTCACACGCACATACAAACCCCTGTAATACAATGTGTACAAGCCTGAAAGCCAAGACTAAGAAGAAAGGTCTAGTATAAAGGGACTCCTGAGTTTGGTCTGTGCACAAAGCCAGCAAAAACTGGCTGAAGTAAAAATAGCACCCACACACAAGCTACGTAAACCAGTTTTGCTCTACTTCAGAAGGATAAAGAGTTCAGTCACAACAAGATGCAAACTTGCACCTAGGTTTTTCAAAAGAAAAAGACAAATTTAATATGTCAGTTCAACTGAATATCTTTACTACTGTCTGAAGGAAAAACCTAGCCACCACGATTACTCTTGCTATGTAGACTGAAAAAAGAGTGTATGTGAGTGCACTGAATTTCAAAAAAAGAAAAAGCAAGGCTGTTTAAGTCTGGGTATGAACAGAGCAACTTTGATTCAGGTGCAAACAAAGGTGCTTTTCAAAAATTTTCTGGCTAGTGAGTTCAGTTTCTTGGATTCCAAGTCAGTAAGAGTCCACACACTTTTAACATGCAGCTTCCAGGTATCACTTCCCGTGTCAAACTCCACCAACCACAACTCACAAAGGCTTATGAGTTGTCCAAAGTTTAAAGAGCAAAGACGGGGGAAAAAGCCCGTGGGTCCTCAAGTCAGAGGTCGATCATGCCTCCCACTCACTCCTCATCTGTGGAGCCCAACAGTGCCTCGCTGGAATCACTCTGATGGAGTTCCTCTAGCAAAATCTGCAAGTGCCACCTGGAGAGGCACACTGGCAGGTAACACCTCAAGGTCTCAAAACCACGTTGAATTTAAAGTGAATTCACCTTTGATAATACTACTAAAAATACAGTATGCTTAAAACTCCAACTACATGTTTCAAGTGAGAAGCAAAACACTGACAACTGTGCGGAACTTAGACTGAGACACAGAAAAGGCTTATTCGTCTCTCGTGTTTTGCACCACGAAGTTTCCAGGAGTAGAAGGCAGAAACGAGAACGCGGTCATCTCCTGGAGGGTTTTGGTTTTCCCATGTACGGAGCAGATAGTATCTACCGAAAGGGGAGAAAAGGGGAGGGCTGAAAACCCTCCAAGGTCTCGTAATTCCGATGACGTGAATGTTAATCACAATATACACTCATGTCCTGCGACTCCGGCACCAACCCCCCTGCCCTCCAGCAGGACCTATCCTCCTGCAAGACGCGGATCTCCAGGTTTCGCTCGTGAAAGCTCATCTACCACCTAACTCCGGGGAAACGCTAACCCGAAACTCCGGCTCTTCCTTTAACTCCAAGGGCTGCTACCACAGCCCGACGCCCCCACGAGCCCCTCNGAGCCCCTCACCGCAGCCTCGGACCGGGGAGCTCGGCGGGCACCTGCCGGAGCAGCTCACCTGGACCCCGCTCCTATTCCCGCTCACCTTGGGCAGCTCGCGGAGCTGGTTGGCGTCCAGCAGGAGCTCCTCCAGGCTGCGGCTGTAGCGGTAGATCTCCTCGGGCACGGCGGCCAGCGAGCAGTGCCGCTTGTCGATGGACTCCACATGGCGGTTGCACCGCCACAGGGGGATGCAGTGGAACATCGCCCGGCCGCCGGGGGCCGCGGGGCGGGC
>VWZT01001895.1:216604-259036 GCA_013397055.1 Pachycephala philippinensis | reverse complement strand
CTCAAGGCTTTCTGAAACATGTTTATTTTAAATCCACTTTCAAACGGGCAATTGTAAGGTCACAGGGCTTAGCAAACACAAATACTCCGACAGTCCTCTGCCCGTGTCCGCCGGCTCTGGGCTCCGGCAGTCCCACTCCACACCCCTGTGAGTGGGGCGATGTGCTCCTGAGTTCCGATGGCAAAACAGTCTCAAAGGATCTCGTCTTTCTGGTTGCATAATAGCAATTTTGTAATCTACACAGCAACACAAAGTACTTTTGAAAACAATCAGTTAACATCAGAGCTGCTCTTGGAATATTGCTAATTTCTTGCATAATTATAATTGGGTGCAGACATAGGAGTAGGGGAGAGGGGGAGTTTATTGTAATTGTCTCTGTTCTTCAATCCCTGCATAGCACCAACAATACTTAATCTTACAAAGTTGCAATGTATTTATTGTTAGGTTCCTCTTAAATTAGCTGATAAATCTTGCAAGCTTAACTTGTTAAATTTCTGTGGGAATTGGAGTGATCTGCACATTTTTTGGTTTTAAAAAGGACATTTTAGGTGCTTGTGTACTGTTAATCTTTGCAGACCTACAAAACAAGAAACTTTAAAAATGTTAACTTCTTATAAATACCTTAAAAAAACAGCCGTCAGAACCAATAGTTTCTTCCTTCAATCAATGTATTCAGTAATTACAAAAGAGCATTCAAAAATGCGTTCACATGTGCTCGGAAACAGGGCAGGCACACACCAGCACTCCCAAGCCTTCCCAGCCCCGCGGCAGGAGATTAGATAACTCCGACGGGAAAATCAAACGAACCTGTTGCACGTTGGCAGAGCTTGGCAAAGACAGGGATGCAGGAAGCTGCCCAGCAGATTTTAGAGGTGGAGATGAGCAGGACCATCTCCATCACAGTTCGTGGGTCCCAACCAGTGGCCAGCCATGCACTTCAGATGCACTTCTTGCAGCTGATGGTGAGACCAGTCCTCCCTGATGCCAGGCAGAGGAGCCAGGTTCAGAAAATCAATCTTCTCATGGCTGCTCCAACCCATGATCTGGCACTGGAGGTATTGAACCAGATGCAGGGAACGTGGAGGCTCAGCAGAGACCAACTGAACAAATATTGAGGCAGATTTAAGGCTCAAACTGTTCACAAGCCTCTGTGACCAACCGAGATTTGCTGCCAAGATTGCTTTGCCTAAATTCAGTGACATCAGTGCCTCTATTCCTAGGGAACCCTCTGAAGAAGTGAGGCTACAGAGGAGCCATGCACCAGGGCACATGAACAAAGGAGGGCTGCAGCTGACTGTCCTCAGTTTACCTAGGACATGCAGTACTACAAAGGACTACATCATGGGGATGGGATAAATCAAAGCATTTGAAGCTGGAGAACAATGTGACTTGCTTAACTGCCAAACAGAATGATGAACGCATTGACTCCTGAACTCCAGCTCTAAAAAACAGACTGGGCAGTGGCGCCTCAGGACCTCATGTCCATCTTCTGCTTGTCTGGAAGCATCCACATTGTCCCACAGCTGAGTCTGACAACAGGCAAGAGCTCTAGCAGTGCCCTCAGTGGAAAGGTTCTCTCGCCAGCTTATGCTGCTCTCTGTCCCACCGTCCTCTGTGCATTTGGGAGAAATGCCCAGCATGCCCTCCAGACAAAGAGGGCTTACACTGATCTGTCTCAGATGTTTGTAAACAGCTTGAGCCTTTCTTGCATGACATGGACACAAAGTCTGACATGAGATGTCACTTCTGCAGATGCTGTCATGTGTCTCATGACTACGCCTCACTGTGACAAGTCTAGGCAGTAACAGGAGGGTGACTGACAATCGGGTGAGTCTGTGTACTTCAATGAAGTATGAGTCAAACTATCTGCATGCTTCTCATGAGTGTCAGGGAGTCCAGGGGACAGAGTGATGGCAAGAGAGCTTAATACTTATTTATGAAATCTGCCTTCACCAGCTGACACTCAATATAAGGATAAAGATCTTTCCCTCCTCTAAGGTGGACAGCTGCTGTCATAGGATCTTTGATAAAATCCTCGGAAACTTAGGACATTAAATCAGTGCTAGTGCCCCTGGCCCACTGCACAGGTGAAGATATAGCCTGAAGCTATGGTATGGAAATAGGCATCGAGGAAGTCGAAAGGCAAACCAGTGTGGTTCTTGAGGAAACAGTATTCTCACAGCAGAAAGCAACCTCCCAAGCAAGTAAACCTGTTCAGCTTTGGTCAGTGTAATAAGTTACTGGTCTCTGGGGTTCTTCTGCACTAAGAAATAGCAGCAATAAAAAAACTTTCCCTAAAAGAAGAAGAGACCTCATATTTAGGACAAGTTTTGGTGGGAGAGGTCTTGAAAAAAGGGCGAGAAAAGAGAATTGTGATACAATACAGTAACTAGAAGCTATAGCCAGGCATGTAAGTTGTGAGAAAGAAGATGAGGACAGGAAATTGCTAGAGTTCATACTAACACATATCTGACAACCTTATTACTTGGGGCAGCTGTGTCCCCCAGGGGTCAGAGCAGTATTGCCCTCTCTGATAGCAGCAGTCCTGCTGTATTACACATTTCCATAGAAAGATAAGGTGTGGCTCAGATACAGAAGGAATTAAGGTGTGCTGCTCTCACTGTCCTGCAGGGGGATTACCTGGCTCTAGCTGCCATTTGATAAGAGAGGTAAAGCCACTACCTCTTCTGCAGGAGGAGTAAATGAGTGTGGGGAGCAACTTTGTGCTTCTTTCCCAGCCGACCACTTTCTCCAGCCTTGTGCAGACAAGGTCAGACTTCTACCAGCTCTGATTCGGAGGGGAACAGATTAAGTCTGCTCTCACTGTGATACCACAGCTCACATATCTTCCTGCTATTCGCACTGTGATCAGACAGCCCCCATCAGGGTTTGTGACAGCCACTGTTGCCCCCACTAAACGGTGTTAAGGTGCTCATAAACAAAGGTTGCAGGCCCAGTTATTTGCATGACATACACAGCAGGAGGTGGGCAAACTCCTGCATGGCATTGCCAGCAGAGTTGTGTTGAGTGCAAGAGATCCCCCTGCTGAACAGTTCAGTGCTTCCAGGGCTCTCTGTTGGGAATGACACCAGGGCTACCAGTTACACAGACAGTCACTTCATAGTTGAAACTTGGGAGACTGGTCATGACCAAAAAATTAATGTCTTACAGTCCATCAAACAAAGAGCTATCCTTCAGTCACTACCAGCCTGGTCTGGGAACATAGCCAAGAGCTTCAGTGCTGAAAACCTCAATTTCTCTTGCTAGATACCATCATCCTGTGTGATCCTGAACAAAAAATTAGCTCTGTGTGACTTATAAAGAATTCAGACAATGAAATGTGAAATACAGATAAGGCTGGACTGATCTCAGGAGTGTTCCTGGAAGTTATGGTTTGAAAGAAGCAAGAGCAAGGTCATGCTGCAGCTCTCCCTCCTCGGCACAGCTCAGACAGAATTGCTTTCTGGCTTGTCAAAAGGCAATTCAAGCAAACAACGCCAAGTTTCAAGTTGAGACTCTTATAAAAAGGCCTAGAGCAAGGATACCCATGGGCTTGAGTGAGTGCAGAGGAGGTTAGTGCTGCTACAAGGAAAGCAGTAGTATTCAGAATAATCAAAATTTAATAGTAAAGTACATTGCAGGATAGAGAGAAAACATGGAGAATGGATAGATTTTGCACCAGCATAGTTTAAGTAGTTCATAAAGCTCATACTTTAAAATCCACTTAAATTAACACTAGGAAAAGTACAATGAACAACAACAACAACAACAATAATAATAATAATAACAATAATAAAACCAGATAAAAATAAAGCAGGCCAAGTTCCTGAAGCCTCTTTCTGCAGTCAGGACTTCTTCCTTCCCCCAGATTTCTAAGCCTTGCTATAAAGAGGTTCAGTTACATAGCACAGAGAATCCGGGGCAAAACAAGCAGCATATGAAGACAGAAAGACCCAAGTACTATAGCTAACAGGACTAGTTTTGGGGAAAATAATTTAACTAGCACTGGATTTCTGCTGGAAGATTAGTTACCCAGCATCTCTGAGCGAATTAGACAGGAATACTACCAAACCCACAGTAACTGTATTACAGCCTGCAGAGCTGCTGAGAGCCAGCCCCGGCAGGGTGCTGGAGGTAATTAGCACTGACATACTTCTCTTTGCTCAGTTTTGCTGGCTGAGGACTCCAGTCTCATTTGCTCTTCGTTTCTATGTAAATTGTTTAGAGGAGGGCTGTAAAAACAGCAGGTAGATGTGACTACAAAGTGTTCCCATACTGATTACACAGCTACAGTTACAAATTACGGTTTAATCATCACAGGTACCACTACATCTACAAGGTTTTTGTATGCCTAGAATTACTGGTAGAGAATCACATGATGTATTACTGGTACAAAGGCATGTCTAAGAGCTGAAATGAATTATTTTAGCCATAATACCAAGCTGGAGCAGCACGCGCTTGTGGCAGTGCATTTAACACGTTCACTGTGGTTTTACAGTGTTATAAATAGCAATCACTGGGAGCAGAAGCTGTAGCATCTCCTATCCTCTCCACCCCCACCACCAAACAAATCACTCATGTTAACGTCAGCTTTTATTTGAACACAATGAGCTGTAATCACATGAGGTATTACTTTGATTTAATCCTACTTGCTTCAGTTTGGTTTGTAAGGAGTGGCCATTCATATGCGGTTGCATTGTATCCAATAGTTTCATATTTCACACCATCTTTCAAGGGCTGACAGCCCTCATCTTCTTTGGCCAGAAGACAAATTGACGTGTTCTCGCAAATAAGGAAAAGACATATTCTGGCCGCCGGGATGGGCTTTCTCCTTCTTTCTTTTTTTCCCTCCCAATTGCTGGGCTAGCTGTCACAGCTGATGGATAGATTCTGGGTCCCAACAATTCTTTCAAGTTTTTGCTGTTTTCAGCTGGTTCAGTACAACCTCTCACAGCAAATTTTGCTTCTCCAAACACCATGAAGAGAACAAGCAGAGACATGAATTCAGGTCTGTGTTTATTTTTTCAAATCAACATCATGATGTAACTAAGTAATCCCTGACTGGATAGAGTTTGGTGCTCTATTTCCTACGGCCAGCAGAAACAACCACACTGCTGGATTTGGCATGAAGTAAAAATGCAGATACAAGCACAAGGCAGGTCACCCTGCCTATCAGCCCAGCCTGAGCACTTGGGGAGGCATTAAGCCTCACCCTCACTTCATGATCTCTTTTGGCTGAGTGATGAGAGACCCCCAGCTGCCAGTGGGCTTTCAGCATTGCGAGGGTCAGAGGTTCCATCTCTGTTGGGGAAGCTGAGCTGGTGGTTCCCACAGTGCAAGGGTAGCAATAGGGAACACCACTTGGCATGTCAAGAACCTGTATCAGGAGCATTCTTACAGCCCATCATTTCATGGACTGACTGATGGACCTGGAGCATGTTTTATGGAGAGGAGGTAAATGCAGCCAGCACCAGGGCTAATGTAAATTTTACAACAATGAAATGCATTTTGACTGGCTCGTAATTTTTTTAAAACCTTTTTTTTTTATATGTGGTTTCTTATTTTCTTCTTCCTCTCAGCTGGAAGGGAATTTAATGTCCTTACAATAGTCAAATGGGGTATTATCAACAACTGCACACACACAATTCCACATTTAGCATTCATAAATGCAAGTTTGATGTTGAGTCTACCCTTCACTAATTTCCTATATTAGCTCATATAAATGCATGTTAATTGAACAGCTGTACTTCAATGAATTTTACCACAGAAGATTTTTTTTAAATTCAAATTATAAAACACCATGTTATAAAAGTGTTACTGATCTTCAGGAAAAAGAATGAAGAAATTTCTGGCATTTCTCCATAGAGCAAGAGGAACTGAACTGTGAAAGTTGCTCATTTAAGGAATCAGACCAAGGATAAATAAAATATAACTAGAAATTATTGGGAATGCCAAAAGCAAAAATTGTAGAAAGCAGCTGCACCAGGTAAAATATTTTTTCTGCCTTTAATCATGTCACAATAACAACTGGCATTAAAAACAGATATCTGAATCCAATGAGTTACCTACTATGATGTAGCTACTCAGTGAGAATCACAACTGTCTTCAGAATTAAATACCTTTCTGGAGAGATGTTGTGCTGAGGACTGAAAGATGAACTAGCAATTTAGGACATATATACAACAGTTCAATCTTACAGTTAGAAAAAAATACAGTTTAAGAAATCAGTAACATTTAAAAACAAATAAAATTGAAAAAAACCTGCCTGTACTGTTGGTAAAATGTCAGAGCTTGTGAGTCCAGGTCACAGTGCTTATTAATCAGCTACCCAGTTCTGTAAAGCCTGTGCTAAGTTGTCACAAATGATGGTTTTCAAAAGAATTTAGGTCAAGTAAACACTTGGCAAACAGACACACAGTGGTGAACTAGGAAGTCCATGCAGGCACCTCCGAAGCTCTGCAGGCAAACAGAAGGAGGAAATGGAAAGCAAAGTAGGCTGGAGTGTGACCCTTCAGCAAACTCCTAACTGCAAGGAACTTCCACCAGCCCAGCAGCTCAGCTAGATGATCACCGTAGGTCCCTTCACACTGAACTATTCTATCCTATCCTTGGCCATTTTATGAGAAAAGAGGTTTTCCAAGGTACCATGTGCTCAGCTAAGACTCTTTTGTGTTGGAAGAAAGTATTGCAATTAATTTGATTATGAGAAGATCTGAGATGACTGCAAATATGAAATGAGATGACCTGAAAATGTGTGGACCAGAAAAGGACCTGGTGCTTCAAAAAATAGGCTTCTTCCAGCCAACACCAGAGGTGCAATATACACCTTGTCAGGCCCATTGATGGGAATCCTGGCATGGAAGCACCATCACCCACTGTGGATACTGCTCAGCTTTAATTGTGAAATGTCCACTAGTTTTTCAACCATCGTAGAAACACAGACCCTGAGCCTGGACAGCCAGGACATCTTATTCAAGTTTTTAATTCTGTATTTCTATTTCCAGCTTTTAGCGCATTGTCCAGACACTGTGCAGAGGCGTAGGCTGACAGGAGGCCAGACGAGGGTGAGAAGGAAACCCAGTCTGCTCTGGCATGCTCCTTCCAGCCACACAGTTGGCAAGCAGCAGCTTGTAATTTTGGCTGTAATTTTGCAGCCTAGCCGTCCATACCACTCTGCTGTGCATGGCGCCGGGCTCTTGGCTTGTGGCAGAGGCTTGCCTTCTCATCTCCCACTCCTTGCCATGGGCTTGCTTGGTTTAGGCTGTCCAGATACATCAGTGCTTTCAGGTTTAGCAGCTGTACAGATGGGGTTGTCCCCAGGTAGAAGTGCTGCTGGGACATGGGCTACCCCAAAGAAACAGAGCCCACCCGGGGCCCCCTTTCCTATATTTTGCTTTTCCTCCAACTTTCCCAACACAGCTACGGTCATCTTGTGGCTCACCCTGTGGCTCTTCCCAGCAGGAAGGACAAGCTGCCCTGAAGCAAAATCTCAGCAGAAATCTGATCCCAGGATACAGATGTTGGGCCTAAGACAGATATAGCTGTGTGATGCAGTTTTTCCTTGATTCTTTTGTCTCCCACTTCATCCCTGCACATCTCCTACAGGACCACCATGAGATCACATGGGAAGGTGGGAAGCTCTATGCTGTATTTTTAATTAATCTCAGGGCTGCAAGCTGAAAACAGGGGAAGTTGAGAGTACACAACAGCTATAAATAAACCCAAAAACAAAAGCATCTTGCCCTTTCTAGCTTCTGAAGACACACTTAGCACCAAATGGGCACTTCACACACAATGCCAAGCTATTACAGGTTTCCAATCTTCGCTTCCCTGCTAACTTTCCTCAGCCAAAATCCCCCTCATGAAAAACAAAGTCCCCTTCTTTAGTTTGGAAACCTCCCTAGGAAGCAGAAGGGCACCTTTTGTCCTTCTGTCATCAGGAGCAATGGGAAGAGATGATAATCTCCATCGTTAGCTGGCCCAGTACTTCCTTTTCTAAGATCTAGTTTCTGCTTGCTTGCAACATCCCTAAACTCCAGCTGTCAGGATAATGTCTTCTGCCTTACGTGTCTGGCTCAGACTCAGGTATTTTTAAGAAAATTTTAGCTAAAATGATCATCTGGTTCTAAGAATACACTTACCAGACAATACACTGTGTGTATCTTGAAAAGATGCACAGTAGTTTTGCTGCTATGACCGTTTGGTTTGGAAGAAAAAGAGCCTTTTTTCCAGAAAGCAGTGAGCTCAGCCTCCTGCCACCAATAGGCCTTTTGCTGCCACAACCATGAAACTTGTCCAAGATTCTTTCGGGAAAAAAAAAAATTCAGTTCACAAAGGCCCAGAAGCATGTGCATCTAACAAGCCTAGTATTTAGCAGCTAAAAATCCCCCAAATCCTCCATGGACTGCATCATGCTGCCCGGGCTGTCCAGGTGCTGCATCAAGCATCCAGCCAGAGCAAGACACTGGTTCATTAACCAGCTGAAGCAAAAACTAAATTCCTCGCAGATCTGTTGTTAACATAGCTGGAATTTTTATCTATATAAGGAATACAGATGCGTGACCCACAGCTTGGTGTGGCTGCACAGTCAGCGATCTGGGATACAGAGCCCCAAACAGGGGAGAGTCACAATATGTTTGCTCAGCCTCATGTCATATTATAGTATCTCAGCTGAAATAAAAAGGCTGCATCCATGCTGCTTATTTTGAGGCAGATTTGTAGCCCATGCAAGCTACTTACTTTGGGGATTGCTGCCATTTCTCAAGAGGTAAATCCTGGCTGCAGCCTCAGCTTTAAAGGGCTCTGCGCTTCCCTAACAAGCTGTGCAACAGTTCAGCAGCTTCCATCTGTCTTGTCAGTCCTACTCTTGGCTTCCTGTAGAAAAAAACGTCCCTGGCTTATTTCTAGAAGGGACTAAGTGTTGCCCACTTGATGAACAGATACATTTGCAGGCAGCCTGAGTACAAGCTGCTTAAAAGGAAAATATGCACCCAGGAAGAAGGTTTCCTAGCCTGAATGAATGTAGATGTATCTGTAAATGCACATAGATCAATTATTGATTTTTGAGCTGCATCTGGGCTTTTGTACTGAGGAAGCAAAATCCTCTGTGTTTGCTATAAATCTAGGGTTTGCTGCTTGCAAAACCTTTAATCTCTTTTCATCACTCCAAGTTAAATCTCCAGTTTTACAATCTCTAAAAGCAGCACCCGACATTTTCCGAAGAACTCTTCAAAAGCCACGAGAGGAAAGAGTAGGTAGATCCCTGCAAAATCTCGGCAGGCTTCAGCTCTCCAAGGATGACCATAAGTGCCAGAGGGAAAAGCGGAACTGTCCAACCTCAGTACCTGGATGTGGAACTCCAACTCCATTTCTTCTTCATCTGTATTTGCCACCACTGTTCACATGGCCCACAATGCCCTTCAGAATGACAGAAAGGGATCAGTAAGTCTTCTCCTAGAGGGTGAAGGCTGAGCAGTCTGCAGGTTGTCACTAGTTCCTAAGCAGTTTAGAAGCTATGTTTTCTGAGAGACCATCATTTAGCGTAAGGTGAGCAAATTTCAGAGTAGTATCACAGTTTCTAGGGCAGGGACATGACTTTTTTGATTCACTCCCACAGCCAAGTTAGTCTCCAGAAGTGGAGAGAGCTCATTTCCAGTCAACCATTTCCTGGATCCTCCTCAGCTGCTGGCAGCTCTGGAGAAGACCTGCAACACACATCCTCTTCAGCAGCTGCTCTTTGCTCCTCACTGTCTGCAGAGCAGTCTGCTCCTATCACGCTTGGCTCTTCTCCCTGTTATGGAAACATCAGCACATTCTTGGGATTAAGGTAACAGCATTGTGACAAGAATTGTGTCATCCAGATCCGTGGTGGTTTTTTCTCTGCCTTCCATCTTCTGAATCTTTCACATGAATGTCAGGCTTGTTCCAGAGTCCATAAAACAGCACAGTTACTGAGCTGGAGCAAATCCTAGGACTGAGAGTCCTACCCCGGGTTTCTGCCCACCTGAGCAGCTCTGGGCACGCCTCCCTTTCCACAGTGGGCATAAAAGAATGTGCAGGGAGTGAGCAACTTTCCATGAGGATCTACCAGTCCTGCAGAGCTGTGTGTGGAAACATAACACGTTCGTATCTTTTTCTGAAGCACACACCCAATGCTGAACTACTGAGTGAGGAGATAAATAAAAGCATATCTGGCATCAGTCATCTTAGGAGACTTCAGCAGCTACAGAGGCTGACTTGTGCTGGAGATGTGCCTCATGCACCAGCCTGGTAAGAACAAAACTACCATGCTAGTACATGAAGGGTAGGTATCTAGTGTAAGTGTGACCAGAAGGTGAGTTTCCCTAATGAAAGAAAGAAGCCTAGCCTTAATTTTTCTTCTGAGTTTGTCTTCCACTCACGGTAAAACCTGCTTTCACAATTTCAAACAAGCATTTAGAGAGCACAAGCTGCTGCCTTGACGGAAAGACAATGTGGCTTAAGAGCAGCTTAAAATAAAGAAATAAAAGGCAGAAAGCTAAGAGAAGTAGACCTTTTTTCCTTGAAATTTCAAACTGAAAAAAATCAGCAGTACAGATTTTCGTGAACGTATTTTCCACATTTCATGAACAAACATGAAACCCACATGCACTACAGACAGCCCATTGTCAATCTTTCTGCCAGCTCAGATTTTTATAAGTTGTTGGAGGGTGTCTGACAAGCAATGTCAAATCATAATCAGAAGACAGGAATGTTTGGCAATGAGAATGATGCCATTAGAGCTGCAAGAATGAGGAGACTGGATGAGAGCTTTAGCTGCAGGGGAAGCTTGGGCTGAGAAACGCCCTCTGTGATGGCGCTGGCAGGGGAGCCTGCAGCAAAGGAAAGGTGGGTGATGATGGCTCATGAGCTGCAGGAGAAAGCAGGCCACGTTGGATAGGGCTCTGAGCAACCTGGTCTAGTGAAAGGTGTCCCTGGCCATGGCAGTGGG
Source organism: Pachycephala philippinensis (assembly GCA_013397055.1). NCBI lineage: Eukaryota > Metazoa > Chordata > Aves > Passeriformes > Pachycephala > Pachycephala philippinensis. Next base: position 248,067 of record VWZT01001895.1, on the reverse strand, counting down.
ATTGGAACTAGATGACCTTTGAGGTCTCTTCCAACCCAAGCCATTCTATGATTCTGAGAGGAAGCAAAGTTAAACTCTCTGGGCAGGTGTAGCTACACGCACGATGTGATTACCTAACCCTGGCAAAGTTTTTGTGGAATCAGACAATCAGGACTCCTGCAAGCAGAGGGATGTACCCTTGAGAATTCACAAGAACTTTGAAAAACCAAGCTGCAGTCCAAAACCACAGTAAAAACTGAAGTAAATTCCAGCAAAGGTAGCACTGGAAAAAGGAAGAAATGTAGTGAACTTCTCAGTGTTTAGGAATGCAAGTCCTGCAAAGCAAGGTGTTACATAAATTACACTTAAGTCATTAAAAAACCCTGAAGAGAAGAGAGAGAATTGAGAATACATGTTCTGCATCCAGTAGTAGTTCAATTACCTTGATAAGTGAAACTGATTCCATTGCTACATGGGTGGTAAGCTTGGAGTTTAGCAACACCCAATACACACAGAATATTTTTATGCAAGCATATTTTTATGCAATGCTCTCCAAACTGTCAACAACACGTGGCTTTCCAGCTGATGAACCTTTGCAGACCTTTGAAAATGAGGACATCCAGTGGCTGAATGTTATAACTGGGATTTTCATCAAGGATTTATATCTGGGGCAGAACCTCACCAGTTATGCCAAATTCCTGCCCTTCACAGAGACCTGAGGTAGGTTGTGTGTGGAGCAAAGGCTTTTACAGAAACCCTCTGTGCTAGGGTGAATTCTACTTAATTACAGGGCTCATGGTTGTAACAAACTGAGGCAAGCTCCAATCACTCAGTAATACCTAGAATATTGCTTCACCTTTCTTTCTCTGCTTCCCTGTGATCATAGGTTTATGCTGATACTTATATTAAAAAAAAAAAAAAAAAAACCAACAACAACAACAAATAAAAATGAAACAATTAAAAAGAATGCAAGCTTCCAAATCCCATCATGTTTCTAGTTTGGTCTCTAGGTCTCTTATTTAGTTACAGAGAGTAAACATGGCTGTGAGTTTTAGAAACCCTTAGCACCTAGCCAGTCCCTTTGGAACCAATCAGTAAAGCAAGTGTCTCACACCATGCCTGTAGTACTTTAGCCTTAGATGTACCAATTTGAATATTTACACCTAGTTCCTATATTACAATAATATTTGAAGACCAGTTGCAGTAATTAATCTAAATTCTAAATACACAGTATAGAAGAAGAGCTAAAATAATAATAGATCAAATTCATGCTTTCCTGCCATGAAACTGCAGTAACACATGACTCAACAGTATCACGTTCTAGGACAATAATATTGTGCCTTGTACAGAACATAGGAGAAACTGAATGAAAATATGAAAAAAGTCAAGTAATATCTCAAGAAAATGGGCTACTGGAGCTTTTTCACATTTACAGCCCGTGAATTCCCCTGGGGAATGGCCTGTATAACATGTATAATATCACTGTCTGCTATAAGAAACATCTCACCCAACATTTAGGCACTGAATTTCATTTGGAAGTCAATGTGGCAGCTGAGAATTGTGAAACTGTGCTGAGTTTCCAGGATGAGCTGGGCTGGGTAAGGCCAGCAAAAAGAAAATCCCTTACCTTCCTCAAAAGCTGATTTGAACAAATGTTACTCTGGACTGTATCTACATGCCCCAGAGTAATCCCTTGAATATTTTTCAGGTAGTGCTTCATATAATTCATACCTCTGAACCAGCAAAGCCAACTACTAAAACAGAGGGGAAAAGAGCACCCCAGACCTTCTCCCAGTCACCACCAATCCATTTCAACATGGAGTGCAAGGTGCAGTCTCCACCTTCTGTTCCCACTGTTTTTTCCGGTCTAGGCTGATTGTAGTTGCACTGATTAAGTCTCCCCACCTGGACAGATGTAACCTGCTTCTCAGCTCACTCCAGCACAAAATGTCATGCAATTTAAGCCTATGTTACTATAGCCTTGTCCTCCTCTCCCCTGCTCTCTCTCTTGTGCCAGCCAGCACTAATGCTCATGCAGGCACATTACAGCCAGTACATGCAAGCCAATTCAGCTGGAATCCAATCCAGCCTGATAGTAGCTGAACCTGCTCTCTGAATTACTTCAGTTCCCAATTCCATGGGACAAGTACCAATTCAATACACTTTTCATCAGTTGCATGTTTTCAGACTCTGAGGCTACATTTTCAGTTTAAGCTTAAAGAACCTAGACAGTGAGTTACTTTAGGCTTATACCACTATGCCAGAAACTGAAGCCAGTACCCTTGTGATCAGCAAGAGAAGGTTTAGCCCTGAAACTCCCCAGCAAGACAATTCTCTTGTACTTTGCCAGTGCTCTGGCAGCTGAGCACAGGCTGGACCATTTCTCAGAGGGCTTCAGGTCAATTTTGACCACCCTGAACCACTCGTCAGCCTAAAACTCTCTACTTAGAGGTNAAAAAAAAAAAAAAGCTATTCTCCTTTGCCTCCCCTTCCCCAAGCTCTCCTGTGCATTGGTCACAGCAGTGGGGTAAGATCAAGCTTGCTGATCCTGTGGGAAACCAAACCAGTATGAGAAATACAAAGAAATAGACGAGTCTTTTATTTCATTGGTTTTGAATGCTGACAACACAGCATATAGTACATGAGCATTAGATCTGATTGAAGAAAGGAGGTGGAAATGTTTGCTCAGCAGTTTGGGAGTCTATTTTTACCAATTTGGCTCACGGCTCAGTCAGAAAAACACTTAGCCTGGTGCAAAGAAGGTGCCAGGAATACACAGCAAGAGAGGAGAGAGAGACTCTATCAATGCCAATTTTGATCAGCTCACATTGTTTTATCTTAGACTTGAAAATTTTACAGCTTTTTCATTTGGGAACTATATTTAGAGCTCATAAAAAAAAAAAAATGGTGAGCAAAAAGCATGCAGGGCAGTACCAGGAATTTACTTTCTTTGAAGGTGAGCTGAAGCGTTCACAGACTGACTCTTCTAGGATTGTAACACATTTTTCTTCTCTAGCTTGGGGCTTATGAAGAGCAGAATGAGAATCTCAGCATGGATTTCTGGAGCCTGTGTTAAAAGGTTCCTATATTATAGGTGGTATTTGGGGTGGCCATGCCTGCTGGCTAACAGTTTATAAGGTCCTGCTGTCTTTCACACATTGTAATGTGGAAGCAAAGAGCATGAGTGAGAAATCCAGGTTATTTTTCTCCCCATTACTCTTAGTGTTCTCTGTGTCTCTAGTATCTTATATATTTTCTGGGCCATTAGTGTCATACTCAGCTACTTATTTGATTTTACATTGTGTTGAGGAAACCAGTGCACTAAGCAAAGTCAAGCCAAGGTTCCCAGTCAAACTGAATTGCTCTTTGTTCCTCCGCAAAGGTTATTTTAATTACATAAACTTCACAGAGGAGCTCATGAGGCGCACCTAAATTACAGACAACAGGCAGGGACAGGTGGGGAAAAAGTGGCTTGGAACTCTGAGAGGTGTTGCAACCTGTGCTGAAACACAAGAGAACTGGCAAAACAACTGAATACCAATACTGGAAGCTTCTAGGTGCTTTTCTTCCTTCAACAGCACTGTGATATGTTTTTTACATAGAGCCCTACCAGCTCACAAAAACTTCATCCTGAAATTAGAAAGATCTTTTCAATTAGCGTAGTCTTATGGCTAGATTATCCTGGTTTTATACAAGGTATCTGCATTTCATTGAATTCATTATGAATGCAACCACAAAGCATGTACTTATTTCTCCACATGCTGCTTTAGATTATATGTTGACAAATTATATATTGACAGATTACATGGTGACAAGAAACTCATCGTTGCATTCCTTTCACCAGCCCATCAGACAGAAACCTCACTGTACGCAGGCTGAAAATGACAAAACAACCACATTGGTTCCCGCTCATGTGTCTAATTTGCTTTCAAAATGCCTGTTTTCATCTGAGAGGCATAAAGGCAAAATATTCTCATCCTTTCTACTTCAGGGAGAAAAAAAAATGTGTAAGTACTGTAAGTAAAAAAACAACAGCAAATATGTATTTTGATTTTTTCAACAGTACAAAGCTTATAGAGTCCTTATTGATATAAGAATCAACCTCAGATGTCGGTGGAGGTGACTAAATACTTCCTCCCCCTTCAACTCTCTGTATGGAATGAAAACTGTTCTTTTCAGCTAAAAACATTCAGAAAGTTATGTAGCACCTATGCCTCATCCTCTACAGAGTAAAAATATAAATAAATAAATCCATAGTCTCCTTTAATACAAACTAGATGCTACAACATCATCATTTTGTCAGTATCAGCTTGAGCCAGTTATCTGGATCTAACCCAGTTGTCTGTAGAAGAACCCAGAAAATATAAGACAGAGAATTGCTGGCTGTATCCTGCTGAGGTTTGAAAATAGTGAGACAATATTGTTTTGAAGAGATTCATCTATATGTTCACCAGATTAGCTCGCAAGTTTAAAGTCCTACTGGATACAAGCTATGCTTACCATATTGAAAAATAACAGATGTATATCACAGAGCTTTGTTTGTCCAGTTTAATGACAGTGGATTCTTTTTATTGGACTTAATGGACCGTGAATATTGCAATTCGTCTGGCTGTTTGAGTGCATATTGCCATTCCTGTGTTTCTCAAGTTCCAGCATAAATTTTCTAGAATAAATCCCAAGTGCTGCATATTAGGACAGATTTAAATGGTTCAGCTTCACAGCTATCAGCTGCTGACCAGTTATGGAAAACAGCGTTTGCACAACTCCTCGTCCGCTGACACTCATTCCACTCCAACACAGGCATTACAGAGGCATTAATAAAGAGATAGGATCTTGCCCTGATGCTCGTAAAACAGATTCTGAAGGGATTATCCAAGCAATGGAAAATTAGTTTTTCTGAGTTCAATCCACATGCCCTCCCCCGCCCATCTACCACAGTGTTTAGAGTCAGCATCTCCACTCAGATCTATTCTCCAAAGTCCGGAGGAGTTCAGTGGATGGCTCCTATTAACATTCCCCTAAAGTGAGCATTACTGCCTCTCTGTCCTGGCAGCACTGGGTTTCTCTAACTTTCTGAAACACACATTTTGATGTAAGCTTTATCTCCTTCAAGCAAGAGATTTTTAGATGACCTAACAACCTGCTCTCTTTAGAGCAGGTAAAACGAGGATGAGTATAAAGGACCAGTGAAACTCCCCATGAAGAGAAGCAGTGAGCCTCATAGTCTGTACACAAATACATTATGGCATATCTTGGAACTAATGTCACTCTCCTTCAACCTTTTGTGCTTAATTTTCTGTAGCAGGAAGTGGCAGGCCATTAGCAGCACACTCAAGTGAATTGCTGGCTCCTTCTGAATGAAACCTGGAGGTTTGCTGCCTGCCCCAGCCATGCTGCCAGTCACCAAACTGTTCTGCAGGGAATGGTGTGACAAGAGGATATATTTTACATAGCCCAGATGGAAAATGATGGAGCTCTTGCAAGGCTTTGAGGAAGTCTTCCCTCTAGCAAGTCTTCTCTTATTTAACAGGGAAAAGTGACACCTGATTAAAAATGCAAGCACAAACATTGCCCTCTGGACTTTGTAGACTGCTACACTGAGGCCACCAGAGCCATGTGTGGTCTTGTATGGAGACCAACATAGTTACTACTGCTTTGAGGTATCTTGTCTCCACTAGATAAAATAGCACAGTGTTTTTCCTCTGTGAAAACAAGAAAAAAAAAGCAAACAGTCTGTTTTTTAAAACTGCCAAAAGGCATGGGAGCCAGGGTTAGGTGAGCAGAAGACAGTGTGTTTATCTACTCGCTTCCGAACAGGCACAGCCCACTCATCATGTGAGGCTGTAAGCAGAGCTGCAGACAAGCAATACCTGAGAGCAAGGCAGGTTTCGGGCAAGGAGAAAGCTCTCTTTTTTTTTTTAAAACATTCCATTTTCAAGCACAGGAACTGAAATTGGACTTTCTATACCTGAATTTGAAGCACCTGCTTTCAGGAACACAAGCACCTATTTCACACTTAATGACAAATCAGCAAGTCAAAGTGCAGAGAAAACAAATTTAGCAGATTGAAAAGTATGAACAAACACTTGAAGACAGCAAACACATCCTCAATTTTTGGATTATTTTGGGATACATCAGCAAGGAACAGCTGCATTTCTGAAACTAGGAAGCTTTAATTTCCTGTTGGAGTGCTATGAAAAATAAAAAGTGCCACTGGAAATACATTTATGGAATTATCTGTGATGAGGAACAGGGAATGGTTTTGATGTTGGAACTGTGGTGACACCCCTAAAAACAAGAAAAAAAAAAGCATGTATGTGCAACACAAAAGGAGCCAGAGTATATACACTAGGGCTTCTCACAGAGACATTTCTTTGTTTAGCATTGCTATATGGCATCAGGAGCTGGAGGAGGAAGGGTTATGATAAAAAGAGGAGGCAGATAGACAGACTGCAGGATCTGGGTGAACAGAGGAGGTTGGGGGTGGGAGGGCAGGTAAGGACACAGCAGGCTTTGGGTAAAAAGGAGATAGAACCAAAACTCGCCTTACTCAGTGTTACTGGGAGAGCTGTCCAGGCACAGAGCTACACTAGCATTTTAGATTACAGACTGAAAAAACTTACAGTATTCTTGACCTCTCAGAGGTTTCTCTGATTTTTAAGATTTTCCATGCTTGTGGCTTGGCATCTGTCTTGAGGAAATAAGCCCTCTAAGCTGCACACCAACATTCTCGGAAAGGGGCTGTTGAGGCGGAAATGACCCAAACGATAATTTTCATAATTGCCCAGAGGAGTTACAGAGTCCAGCTGTACCCAGCTTCAGGAGGAAGCAGGGATCTGGTTCTCGCAGCTTCTTTGCAGCACTTGAAACCATCTGTAACAATCCTTCCTGGGCCATGGAGCAGCCACCAGGAAGGATGGACAAGTAGGGACAGGAGCCATGCTCCAAGAAGGACACAGGAGGTGGGATGCACAGCACCCACCCAACTCCTTACCACCCTCAGGACTGCGGTCTTGTGGTGACACTGTTAGCCTTCTGCTGTCAAAATTCTTACAAAATTCTGTTGCCTGATAACTACTTTAAAAAGACTGACTAACCTTTAAACTTAGGTAAGCAGGATGTATCTCAGAACATAGTAAGGAAAAGGCAGCTCTTTGCTCTCTCCCCACAGGTAAGAGCCCTAACTTCCCCAGCAGCAGCATGCGGACAGAGAAGGCAGGGAATAATGGATGGGCATCCAGGAGGAGAGTCAGCACCCAAGCAAAAGTGTCTTCTCTTCAATGGAAATAGTAGTGCTATAGGAAATGGTCATTTTTTGAGAATTACAGCAATTCACTCCTAGTAGAAAAGCATTATTCTCAAAATAATCCAACAGATTATTATGAACAATGGATAAGAGATGCAGCTTCCTGTTGCAGAGCAATGAGAAAAATACGGGTGAAAAAGAACGGCTATTTTGTCACTGACCAGCTCAAAGAGCTCAGAGAGTTTTAACTACCAAGAACTAAGAAGGATGTAAACAGCTGCTGCTAGTCACAGCAGCACCAAAAACATGGTCTGTCACATCCCTGGTTTTTCCCTGAAATCTTCAGAAAAATCCTTTCTCTGCTGTAAGTGCCATAATTTTGAGAAAATTATACCATGTTTTCAATGTTTAACACTGACTTATATGCAAAATATAGCTCAGTCTTATTTAAACAATCTAGAAAAACACTTCATACATTATGCATGAGTTCTTCCACAAAGCTCTTGATAGAGATTATGGAGAAACAAGATACACCGAGTGTTGAAAGTTTTGATAACACTGAATGATTAAATAACTTCATAGTAAATCAAACTAAGGTTTTCTTGAGGAAACTCTTTCCTACGCTTCTCTTGTTAGGCAAGCCAAGGAGACTCAAGCTCTCAGTAATGATGAACATGTTGCTGTACCAAACAGCAGAGGAAACACTGGTACATCTTACTACAGCTCTTCAGATCAGGAAACTTCTGGAAAAAGCATTCAATACAGACCACAGACATTTCCCTTCTTAGGGACCCATACCTTGCTGAGAATGTTAAATTTTAACTTCTTCTTAAGACCACTAAAACCTTTTATGATCCCAGTCAACCCTGAATGTACATGGGATGTGCTGTTCTAGCTGGATCCCTATAAGTCTATGGGGCCTGATAGAACTCATCCAAGAATACTTGAAGAGCTGGCTGTCATCATATCTCTCTCAATGACTTTCGAATGGTCTTGGGAATCTGGAGAGATCCCAGCTGACTGGAAGCTGGCAAACATTGGTCCCATTTTCAGTAAGTGCAAGAAGGATGAACTTGGAATGATGCCTTAGGTTTTAACTTTTATATTTTTCAAATCCTGTACTAGCCTAGTGTGTAACTCTGAAGTTTTGTGTGGCCTGTAAACTACTGTTCTCTCATGCTGGTTAGACATAACAAACCTCTCTAGGTTTGCTCCTCAAGGATACCAGGCCCCAAAATGTGTAAACTAAAAGCCTTTGAGAGGAGGGGCAGACTTGGGGTAATTACATCATTAACTGAAATTCTAATTGGAGAATTAACCCTGATATGCAAATGGACCAAACTTATAAAAGTGTGAAGAACCTGTGACCCAGGGTCCATCTTGGGTGGAGCCCCTCGGAGGCTTTACACTCCCAAGGTGTACCTTTGAAGGCCCCTCAAATAAATACCTGCTTTTATTCTCTTATTCTTATCTAGCCTCTGTTTTCAGGTAGCCACTTCAAGGCATCAGGAAACTACAGGAAAAACAGGCCTGTCAGTGTCTCTTCTATAACTGGCAAAATTATAGAGAATATTATTCTGAAAGTTATTGAAAAACACCTGAAGGATGACACAGTCATCACTCACAGCCAGCACAGCTTCATGAGGGGAAAGCCCTGCTTATCAAACCTAATTTTCTTTTACAACAAGGTAACCCACCTAGCTGATCAAGGCAAGCCAGTTGATGTAATCCTGGATTTCAGCAAAGCTTTTGATACTCTCACCAGATCCTTCTGGACAAAATGTCCAGCACAGAGGTGGATAAACACATCATGTGATGGGTGATCACACCATCACATGACTGGTGACCACACCAGACTGGTGACCTGTCACCAGTGGGGTTCCACAGGGCTCCATTTTAGGGTCTGTGCTCTTCCAGATCTTCATAAATGACACGGATGCAGTACTGAAAGGGATACTGAGCAAGTTTGCAGATGACACTAAATTGAGGGGAGCTGTTGACTCCCTTGAGGGCAGAGAGGCCCTGCAGAGAAACACAGAAAAATTAGAGAGCTGGGCAATCACCAACCATAGGAAGTTTAACAAGGAAAAGTTATGGATCTTGCACCTTACCAAAGAAAGGAATTTGAAATGATGCCAGCTAATTAATCAGCTGGTGATCAACATCCAGGTCACAACAAAACCTTGTAGCACAGAGACCTCCTTGTTCTAATGAGGTGCCAAATATATTGATTTTGCCTTTTCAGAGCCACATATTTTTCTCCTTTTCTATAGAAGGATTGCTACCTCTGCTCAGGGCCTGTGATCTTCATCCCACAGCTGCAGAAGCCAACTCAGGTCTCAGGCTTTCTGGAAACCTGGAGAAGCTGCTTTGTGCATAAGCCTTTGGGAGTTCTTTACAACATTTCATTCTCTCCGTGCTTTTCTAAATACCTAAGCTCAGAACTCAGCTGTCAGCACTGCTCAAGCATGATACTAATGCTCTGAAAAGTCACGCTTTAATACACCACTTTAGTGTTTATCTAAAATCTGAGACAGACTAATTATCTAACTTTCAGTCTGAAAGGTCTGAAAGTATTAAAAAGCACATCAACACAGGTAACTGTGGGAAAATGTGTTTTGCAGAGAGCTGGCTACAGCACATCCGTGGGAGAAAAAAGCTGAGAACCCTGAGAACTGTGAAGAGCTGTAAGTAGCAAAAGTGCCTTGTCTGGTGAAAGGAACTTACGTAATACTCAGAGCTAGATAGCATAAGGAAGAGTGCTTCAACATTTGCCCCTCAGAGACGTCAGCAACTTGAAAAGAGGGAATATTGCTTCCCAATCTGGTCTCAGCAGCTTTTTCCCCCTCTTGCAGGTTAGACCCCTTCCTTCTTCCAGAGGCCAGCAGCAGTCTGCTCCTCTTTATTTCTCCCTGAGCAGCTAGTTTTCCTGCTTTTGAAACAGCATCTCTTTCTGCAGCCTCAGCAATTCCATGAACACAAAGGGATAGGGCCTGGAGATGTCGTAAAGAGCTTTGTCTACTGCTTGGATACCTATTTACAGTTCCGTAGGAGGACAGCTACAGAAGATTTTCCAGAGTTGTTCAGCCCTGTCCCTCAGCAAGTGCCATTTTTAGGTCTGTCACCAGGGATAAAAAGAGGCAACTTCTCTGTAAACAGAGTTCACATAACATATGCTGCTGAAGGCTTTCTCCAGCACTTCCCACAGCAAGCACACCATTTAGGGCTTAAGCTACAAAGATTACATTCATGAATTTGTAGTTTCACATTTAAAGCAGGAATTTTAAAGTTCTGCAATTTGAGGGGGGGGAAATAACAAAACTGCAACCTCCTGCACTATTCTGACATGAATTAGCTTCATCTTCTGAAATTAGGAGAAACACTCGGATTCTGAAACTAGATTTCTATGCCTTTACAGTTGGCAGTTTTCTGAGTTTTTGATGCTTCATTTCTGAAAAACTGTGACAGTCTCGTCATGTATTTTCTTCTAGAAAATATAGCACTTCCAAGCTCCACTTTTAGTATAATTTTTGTCTAGGGCACATTGATGAGGAAGTTGAGTAGGGTTAAATGCACAGGACAGTTAGACCTCAGACTCCAGGATGTTTCATCTCCAGGCCATCAGAGACATGGACTTGGTATGTCCATCTGTGGAAACAATCTTCTCAAGTCTTCTGGGATTAGTACATTCCTTTACACATTTGGGAATGCTTGTTTTTCATCTGTTTTTTTTTGTTGTTGTTTTAGATCCAAACTCTCTACAAATTATATTTATCTTTTGAACAGCCTGCAATTCTGTCTCTATAATGTGTGTAGTCACAGAGCCTCTTTTTTTGCTAACGATTAGGGTTGAAGTTTTAAAAACAACCCAAGACATGTAACCAAAGGAATTCTATACAAAGAATTCCGTAACACAGAATAAAACATAATTCAGCTCTATGAAGAAGTTTAGAGAGGGAGAAGATGCAATAGTTGTGTAAGGATGCAACGCACACGTGTGCAAAACAGAGAATTGAAAAAAGCTCATTAAAAAATGTTTACTAGAATCTCAAAGAGAGGAGGCAAATACATTGCACATCACTTCCATTAAGCAGGAAGAAGAATAACCTGTTCCCATTCTCATGCCAAGCAGCACATCTGCAGTGATTCCATCACTTTCCTGAAAGGTTCCACTGCTAAACAATAGTACCGAAGCAGAGACCATTGAAAACCAAAGGCAAATGATAACACCAAGAAATGCTGAACCCAGCCCCTACACTGGATCAAATATGATTGATCATAAGAATGCAACACCACTCTTTTTCCCCTCCAACTGATTCAGCAGACCAGAAAGGAAATGCTTTGAGGGCTGGAGGGAAGAATTGCTCATATGAAAATAAGGTGAGAAAGAAAAAAAAAAAAGAAAATCACAATACCTTAGTCCTGTAAATAGACAAACCCAAGACCATTTCTGCTACAATGGTGACCCAGGAGAGACTTGTTCCTCCAGTAGCAGTAACTAGTTAAAACTGCAGGAAAACAATCTTGATAAACTTCACCTCTGTTCAATGGTGGGGATGGCTGAAAGGGGAAACAGTAAGCTGTCTAACCTAGGCCTTCAATCACCCACTCAAAAACCTCTCCTGTCTTTACAGGAAGGGCAGGGAAAGGAAATAAATCAAATAAAAGAACAAGCCAACTCTCACTGGTTGATTTGGGTTTTTGTTGAGTGGTGTTTTGTTTGGTTGGTTTTTTTCCCCAAAAGCAGTACATAGAGGATGGTCTTCTTACCCATCAGTGCATCAACATTTTTCAGCACACTAAACCCTGTCACATTTTGCCGAACTTTCAGATGGCAAGTTTGAGATCTGCATTGTGAGAGGGGATTTCTTTGCCCTCTGCTGAAGTTATCTCCTATGACTACGAGAAATCCTCAGACATCCCCAGGTATCACACAGCCAACGATATCGTGCTCAGAGCTGTCACAACCTCCCTGCTCACAGGGATCCCAGCTGTGTCTTGCTTTAGCAGCAGCTCAAATACTGATGCCTGAACAGCAGCAACTGACAACAGCATGCATGGGGCACTACACTGATGTCTACAAATTCTTCCAGAAGGATCACGCCAAACCCTACACCCCCTTCTGGCCTTGGCCCAGGATTTAAGCTGACAGTTAAACGCCTACGTGGTCCCCAAGAAGAGCTTAGTTCCTGGAATTCACATGCCTTCTGAGCAGGGTCTCATAAGATTGAACACTTCACCTCAAAACTGTTTTCCTTCTCCTACCACAGGGACTGTTTAGATGGCAACATCATGCATCCTCCTTTTTTAAGTGGTACAGCAATCAGGCCAAGCTTTCTTCTTGGGCCCAACCACCAACAGGATGGTAAACGTTCCTGAATGATATGAAACAAACATTGTCAGGAAGTGGAAAGTGGTTTCTATGCTTGAAAGAAGAAAAAAGCCCAAGAAAAGAAATATTATGCATTTGTGGTCTTTTCCACAACAGCAGGACTTTCCTTTTGTGTCCATATTTTTCTCCTATTACTTATTTAATTTGCCAGAAAATAATATGGAACTTGCATATCACCTGGAGGGAAAAGCATTATGCTGCTGGGATAAAAGGCTCCAGAGATACTGTAGGAGGACTAGGAGCTGCAATGTGGTTTTAAGGAAGAGAAGGCCATTGTGCACTTGTAACATCCAGTCTTCTTGTGAAAATAGTCCCTTATCCAAGAAGGATCAGAGGTCTCCTCTGATGAGATGTGGCAGCCAGCCTGGGGAATATGCAACAAAACCAATAAAACATCTTTCACCCATCCACCAGAAGGAAAGTCATCTGCCTCAGGCCAATATACTCCAATACCATGTGTACTGTTCAGTATGTCAGATGCCAGGAACACATATCTAGCAATTCCTCTGTACTGGAGTAACTGTATATACAGATGGAAGCCGGGAGACTGCAGAAGCATCTACATTAGTGTTCTAGATTAAAAGGGTATGCTTTTGAATTTGCCTCCACGTATGATTTGTATTGTGTCATCCCACAAAAACGAGATTCCTCACAAAGATGCATTCCCAGAGCACTCCAACATACTGCAGCCTCAGGTGGGCATTAGTCCATAGGAACAGACCACAGCACAAGCAAAAGAAAAACCCTAGCCTAAAGTGCGTGTAGCACCAACTACTTTACAATAAAGAGACTCACTCGTCTACTGTAATTTCTAAATTAGAAATTGTCAGGATGACAATCTGATCCCATGATTACCATCTGCATATCTCTTACCAGAGCTACATATAGAGCCTTTGAAGTGAGAGAAAGTGAGAAGAGGAAATGAAAGCCATCTAATCTCGAAGTCACATTTGCCCTCTACATAACTCTGCTACTACTGTTGCAGATAGGAAAAGTTATCACCAATTAACAATGTAAGTCTATTAGTTAAAACAACTATTTATCCTTCAGATTCCCAAGAGGACATTCCCATCATCTATATCTGTTCTGGATGGCTACAGCTGTGTTTTCAAATGCCAGAGCCCAACCAATGACTTTGGCTTTTCTTACACAAAAGGACTTGATAGAAACTTCCAGCTGAATTGAGCTTCTGCCACTGACTGATTAGCAACAAAGAGTGGTACATTGTCCATTCAGCTAGATTAAAGTCTTGTGAAGAATGCCTCTGGGATGAACTCTTCAGGTATGTATGACAGATGCTGTATTACCTCTCCTACTAGTTAGTGTTTGTTTGGATTTCAGAAACAGAGAAAGCTCTCCCAGCATTTCCAGTTCAACACACCTGTTTCCAACTTTCATTCTTTTTAGTGCAACTATAATGCATGGAGAAAAAAACACAACACAGCAGCAGCACACCTGCTGACTTCAAATCCCTGTATAAACAGGGCATTTGCACAAGCTGTTATGGATGGGTGACTACATTAATGGCTGTAAAAGCCATTTTTAGTAGCAGTATTTTTGTAATCTACCTGTAATACCTAACATATAGGATGATGAGGATATTCACACATAAGGTGTTTTGAGTAAGAGACATCAACTCAAAGGTTTCATAACAACCTTACTCTGTGCTTCATGAGGAGTTCTAAGATGCCAAATCCTACGGAAGTAGAAAGGAAGAAATAATACCTACTTGCAGCTACTGAGTGCAATTGATACAGTTCCTCCGTTTCTAAGCCATGCCTTCAAGGCAAAGTCAGGCTTACAATTCATGCAAGTGAACTGGTTTAGAAGAAACTACAAAGACATATCTCATTTCTAAAAGTAAACCCATTCACAGACCAATCCCAAATTGCAGCAGTCCCTAACTCTTGAAAGGACAGCTATCCAAGACCAAATAGCTTCTTTACTTTAAGACAACTGGCTGTGAGGTTGTGAGCTAGGCCTCTTCATGACAGGCTGAGAGCAGCAGATCAGAGTATAGGCCACGTTTTCTTTCATCTCCACACTCACATAGAATCATAGAATCACAGAATTGTTTGGGTTGGAAAAGACCCTGATCATCATCAATGTCCAACTGTTAATCCAGCACTCTGATTCTCAAATGCCACATCTACACATCTTTTAAATATCTATAGGGATAGCAACACAGCCACTTCTCTGGGTAGCCTGTTCCAATGACGAAAACCCTTTCAGTGCAGAAATTTTTCCTAATATCCAATCTAAACCTTCACTGGTGCAACTTGAGGCCATTTTCTCTTGTCCTGTAACTTGGGAAGAGAAATCAACCCCCACCCGTGTACAATCTCCTTTCAGGTACCTGTAGAGAACAGTAAGGTCTTCCCCTCAGCCTCCTTTTCTCCAGACTAAACCACCCCATTTCCCTCAGCCATTCCTCATAAAACTTGTGTCCCAGACCCTTCACCAGCTTAAACTGATAACTACATCATCTATAAAAGTTCATATAAACTGATTTGTCATTAGTGTGTACAGACCTTATTTCAATTCAAGTAAGAAAGCAGCAGTATGAAAGGACTCAGAGGTTTCAGTATTTATTGCTAATTATTCACCTCTGCAATTTTTCAGAACTATTTTAACTAAGGCAAATTGCACAATGTTTACATGAACATTACTTTCATTCACTGTAGCATAATATACAGTCACATCAAACAAGCTTCAAATACGCAGCCTCATTTTATCGTTGTCCAACTCTACTCCTCAGTGTTTTCAAAGTTTTCTTCATGATTGGTGCGATTTCTTCAACAACAACAAAACAAAGAGACCCGTCAGGATTACAGTTATGAGCAACTTTAAATGCTATTAGTATAATATTAAGCATATAATAGTAGGCAGCAGGTTAAAACAATTGAATTGATCGCCTTAGGAAATGCCACTTACTTTTGGTAGGCTTCTTTCCATTTTGAATCATGACACCTGAGCTAGAACTTCTGCTGTTGCCAGCAGGGATCAGATTTGATAATGTGTTGTTTCTGTCTCTCATTTCTGGAATCCCTGTTCTTTTAAAACAAGAAAATAAGAAAAAAAGTTAGCATTTGATATCAAGCTACTATTTGCTCTGGCTTATTTGGAAAAAAAAACCAAAACCAACAGCCTGATTGGACACATTTAAGAGACTTTATACATTTAAAAATCAAAGGATACTTCAGGTTAGAAAGGATCACAGATGGTCATCTTGTTCATTTTAATTCTTGAACAAATATTACATTTATAAGATTTCATGTCTCTTTTTAGTCTTTAAAATTAATGATCAGAGTTTGTGACAGATCAAAATGGTCAGCAATACCACTGTGATTCAGCTACTGGTCCAGAGATTACTGGAGCACAAAGGACATATGTACTCGTATGCTACTGTACTTGAAGCACCTAAACTGGAAAGGCTGGTCTGTCACAATACAGAAGCAACCTCCCACAGAGCAACTGAAAGCAAAAGCACAACTCAAAGTGCCTTAAGCTTGATAGCTTGATACCTTACTGCCTTGGTGGGGAACTACCCTTTCACTGAAAATAGCAACAGTATGGAAAGAACCTTCCGAATCTCACCAGCTAAAGGCACAGTTAGGAAAATTTATGTGGTGTAAAAGCTGACTCTGAGAAAATTCTTACATCCAGGCTGCCCTTCCTGACCCATACTACAACCACCTTGAGCAGCAAGGCTGTTTGACTAAGCTTCTAAAATTCACAGGAAAAAAAGGTATTAAAAGTTCCTGAGGTTCATTCTGGTCAGCTGTATCACACCAGGCAGCTGACTGGGATTTTATCAAAGCAGGAGAACATGTGAGGCTACTAGGCAGGTTTACAGACCCAAACCATCAACAATGGAATCGCCCCAGGACGCCAAGCGGCTTTAGTGCAATCTGGAGAAAAAACACCAGCATCCACTTACACTCCAGCTGAGAGGGTGAATTCACTGGCACTTTCAAGAAATGTGCAATGACAATGCACACACAGCAGAGGAGCAAACAAGACTTAAAAGGCAAATTTGTTTCTAGCTATTAGCCAGATAAAAAAAGGAAAGTAAATAGAGTTGTTTAGAACTTTAAAATTATTTTGCAAGCACAATTTTGAACTGACAAAGCCACCAATTAAAAACATAGTACATAGCACTTACTTGCACTTCTCTGTGGGATGAAGCTGGATGACAGGTCCTGCTGTGCCATGGATTTCTTGCTGTCGGCGAATGCCCCTGGGTGGTTTTGCTGCACCAGTCATATAAGCCATTTTTACTTTCCTGCCTAATACAGAAGCAAGGAGTAGCAGATACATGACTTTTCATGTCCTTTATGTCCAAAACTCTTTGCATTATTGCTTAGGATCCTCAGTCTAACCAGTAAGGTAAGATTTGTCTAACACATAATATTTGCAGGATACACCGATGTATTGTATTAATGCATGTATTTCTTTTTTAAGCAAATTTAAATTTAAGAGGAACGGTGTTTGTCCTTGATGATTTCTCCTAGAAGTACAGCATTAGTACTCACTGCAAACAAATCACTAAACCAAACATATTGTCAAGAACAGCAGAAGAGAGTGGGATTTGTAAGTGGAAGAGCTAAACAGAGATTTTACCTTTTGGTTTCTCAGACTGAGCTGAAAGAATATTTTTTGTAAGGATCTTCAGTTTTTCTTCTCTCTGATTAAACAGTCTCAAGTACATTTCACGCCAAGACTCATCTTCCCAAAGGCTCTCATTTTTAAAGTCTCTTTGGCAGTGCTTCTTCCACAAGTGGTCAGTCTCTTTTATAAACGCCTAATTTGAACACAAGATATTTTTAAATCTCTGATTTAAGATAACATTTTCAAGAGTACCTGTTACCTGAGCCTACAGACACAGCCCAAACCTCTGGTGGAAGAAGGTACAGAACAAATCCCACCACACGTGCTGACACAGGTACCCACACCATGGCAATACCATGCAGGAACATTGACTACAGACTGAAGATCTCAGAGCCTCAAGCAGCAGAGCTGCAGTCAGTAAACCATGCCTACAGGCTAGACTTGTGCTTACAGCACAGGCTCAGGCCACTCCGGCTCTCAACTCGGAGCACACAGAGAAAAAGTTAACTTTCCCTATGAAGGACTACACACTGAGAACATCAATGTCCAAGTGCATCATGGAGCTCAAGTCCCAGCAATGTAGATAAGAAATCTACCACACACATGAAATCTCATCCCAGCTATTTCCCGACTGATACGCTTTGCAGCATTAACAGTTTGTAACTTGAAAACAGCTGGTTGTGACTTTTCCAGCTATTTCAGTGGTAAATACTGTGGTCATCTTTTTTCTCATTTTTAGAAACAGAAATACTCCTCTATACACACTGTCCTTCACTTAGTCATCAGCAGTAGTTCTCCTGAATCTTTTAAATCCTGACACTTGAGAAAGGGAGACTTGATAATGACAGCTGAGTTCAAAGAAGTTAGTATGCAAGACAGAAAACCATTGAACCCGTGGAGTGGTGGAAATCTGTGTTTACCCAAATTTAGCAAGGCAGAATTTACCAGATTACATTTCTCTATTCGAAACAACTGCTCTGGTGTGCAACGTATTAGCACGGGCTCAAGAATTTCAAAGGGCACACCTGCTGCTTCTTGTAGCACTACAAAAGAGGACAGTACTTTCAGTATCTCACTTATTTTATTCAATGGGTAACACCACTCAGTTTAAAAATAAAAACACAAGTTAATTTTAGCAAGCACTAACAGAATAACCTATGTCAGGCTATGACAATATTTATAAACCAGCAGTTCCATATTGACTAGCAGTTATACTTGAGGATGGATAAAGCATCTGAATAGTCATTGCCCCATCTTTACTGATATGCATCCGTTCCTCCTCTGCCTATGCAAGGAAGAAAAGAATGTCTTGATCACAACAAACATGGCGGGCAGAATTTTTGGTTTATAATTCATAGGACATTATTTTAAGTAAACTTGGACCTTTAAAAATGGTAAACTTCCAAAACAAAGCTACATTTTAGGACAGCCATCAATCCATTTCTGCAAGTGCCTTTCAACCTGCTTCAAGTCACCATCTGTAGGGAGGGACAATATATTTTAGTAGGCCAGTTGTTGGCCTAGAGAAAAAAATCTCATATCCTTTGAGTCACAGCTGCTATAAAACCCCTGAAGTACTCACACTCAATATTGTTGTGAAGCACACGGACACACTGTTCATACAGCGTAAGCATCTTCGAAAGGCAGGCTGCCTTAGAGCCAGAGTAAACCTGCATTTTAGAGTTCAGTCTCTGTCCTGTGAATTGAACTATCTCATCAACTTGCTGGGGTGTGTCTATCACAGATGCTGCAGAAGCTGCAAGCAAAACATCAGGCAGGTTTCACAATGCTTCCAACATTCAGCTCTGAGATAAACATATATTACTTTTTCTTGAAATACAAAGTTACTGCATTACAGTTTGGGGCCCTTGCACGTATTATAAACTGCAGAAGTCCATTCACCATCACCTAACACCAAGATAATGTGTACACTGCAGGTGAGCTGCACCAACTCAAACCAGTCTTGCATTATTTATCTCCAGTCTACATGAGCTGTGTTGACACCTCAATTACTCTGTTACCCATTTACAACACCTTATTAATCCTCCTGAGTTATCTTAGAGAAGCCAGAAGCTGCAATAGCAGCAATGTTTCAAGATCCCAGTGGACTGAAACCACTGAAACATCAGAAGAGCTGCTAGGAGAACCACTGGCACTTTATGTCACCTATCTATAGAGACGCTAGTGGTTCCTAAGCCAAAGCTAGACCTAGTGCTTCATATATTTGTTTTACCTAAGATAATTTCTACTAAGGCTTTACCTGCTCTCAGGTATAGACAGGAGTAAAGATAAATGGAGCCTGTAGAACTGCCACTCGATTTATGCCTTCTCTACGTCTGTGATAACCTTCCCCAGTATTCCTTACTCAGCAAGCCATAAGAAGGAAAGCCTTATAACGCTCTCCAGCTTCAACATGGCTTCTACAGGGAGAAAGTGAAAGTGAGGCCCTTCTTTGCCATGGACTGATGAGCTAATACAGCTTATTGGAAAAGGGGATAAAACATTTCTACACAGAGCTGTAAAAACCTGCACTGTTTCACATTTATCAGCCTTGTATATTACTTACCTGTAAAGTCTGCAGCATATGGGGGAGATGATTGTGAGATGCCTGGCAGAATTTTAGGTAGTGGAGTATTAAGAAGCTCTTCAAGGGATGCCACCTTGGCCTGTGCGCAGTCAAGGAAACATTGCTTCAACATTATAAATTTGGGGTTAACGAGGCCTAAAATAAGCTACAATAAACCCCCAAACCTTTATGCAAATCCCAAAATTAACTAGGATAACTAGAATTCTTGCTTTTCTACACTAGAATTTACTCACAGAATCCCTTCTCAGTATATCCTTTCATACTCCACTTACCAAGACTATCACAAAAGGAACTTAGTGGGACACCTGCAATTAGCACATAGAAAGATTAAAGAACAGAGCAGATATGTAGAGCTAATGGGCTTTCAGACAAATCACTACTGAGGCATGCACTGAATGAGGCAAAACTGCAAGATGACAAAAGCATAATTCTAAAAGACAAGAAACAGTTTTATACCTGGTCCTATCAAGTCTCCTAGATCATGCTTGGTAAGCCATTTAGCCTAAAATGTTCACAGCTAATCCCCTAAAAAGGGATTTAAAGATGCAGCAGCCTGTTAAGTATGGGTCCCTAAAAATGGATCATGTGCAACATCTAAATTGGGTCTTCGATGTCCTCCAATTGCAGGTCAGGCACTTACAACCCAAAACTTGCATTCCCTGCACTTCATTTTAGTATCTATAGTAACTTTTCACAACTACTTGAATACCTGAGGTTTTTCCTCAAACAGTTTGTGTTAGAGTATCACACATAAGCTCTACATTAATATCTCCCCATTTGGAACAGAAGATACCACATTTAGATTGCAGACCTTCCACGTTAGAAAAAAGCCTAAAGCTTTCACATCACAGTAAAGATATAAATCTGAAGATAACTCTGATTTTCAGTGCATGAAAGGTCTTCATTTAAAAGGTCTAATTAATACACATTTTTACATACACATTTGCTCAGAGGAGCTACTTAAGCTTTTTGCATTTCAAGGGATTGGGACAGCTCAGATTAAGAATATGTATAATCTAGTTTTATATGCAATACTGTGGTTTACTTCAATGCATTTAAAGAAGGTTCAGTTCCACTGCAAACCTTAACATTCACTATTAAAGAACCACAGCATCTGACAAAAGGACTGTTCTCTACACAAACAGCTGCAGCAGCCACAAACCAGGATGGTCAAGAAAGGAAAAAGCTGGATGTCTTTCTGAAGGTAACTACCTTTGCATTTTTCAAGTCAAATGCAGATTAGTTGATATGGATCAAATGCTACTGCAATATTGGAAATAATGCTAAAAATACAAGTAATTCAACTGCAAACTGTATCTTCCCCCCCAACCCCCAGTTATTGTAATTATTGGCAATTGCAATGCAGCTGATACAGAGTCATGCAATCTGTTCCTTAAAATACAGATAAATTTCACTGAAATTAGAAGTCCAAAGCACTTGTTTGTCTGCAGTTTATCTGCTATTATCTCAACCCTGTAGTGGTTTACCTTTTTACTGGGAGTTTCTGACTGATCACTCTCACATTTTTTTATGTCTTCAACACCCTCTTTTGCCTGAGAAAGTTTTGAAGTCTTTTGAGGTAATGAGCTGTTCTTCTGTTCACTGCACTTTTTTGTCCGAGCACCCGTAGAACAAGCCTTTCTCTTTCTTTTGTTGGTAACCTCATCATAAGTAAGATAAGATTCAAAAGACATAGTAGGGGGTTCAAATTCCTCCTCACTAGAAGATTTGTCTTGGTCTTTCACGACAAGATTTTGTTTTGGTTTATTCACACGTTTAGGATTTCTCTGTTTGGAAGCATCCTTACTATGCTTTTCCTTCAGGGGTAATAAGCCTTCATTGGCTGCAGAGGAATGCTGCTTTTCTGAAACTTTCTTGCTCTCTGTGGAGGTGCTCCCTTTGAACTCACTTTCTTTAGCCTGAGAATTGGTACCCTGGGAAGCATGCTTAGAACCACTGCTGCTACATTCTTCATTATCACATTCTTTTGGAGACGCAGAATTTGTACTTTGATGGGGCTTTTCACTACAAATATGCTCCTTATTCGACTTTGTAGAAATGGGAGCACTATTGGAACTTCTAAAGGCCAGAACAGATATTTTGAGCTCCTCTGAAGGCTTAATCTCCTTGGAAACAGAAGATTTTGTCTCAGATTTTTCTTTTTCATTATTTTTTCTTCCCCTGTGACCACTGCAAAAATAAAAAAAAAAATTACATCCCATTCTACAGCTGATGTTAAATTCTTAAACAATCTAGTTTTTCTATATTAGTAAAACTAAAAGCATAAAATCACACCATGTGTCATAGTTTCACAAAAGCTAGAGCTTTGTTCTGCGCTGTGTTCTTACTCTTCCATTATCAGTACAGAACTACAGAGCTCTTGGGTCCAGCACTGCTAAACATTGCAACAAGAATTGAAAGCAAAACAAGTGGGGAGTAGGGATATAACCCTGAGTAGGAAAACACACCTGGCAGTACTATGTGCTTATAACACGCTGGATACCACTTTCCACGAAATTTCCCCAAGTGCTTTATAACAAAGACATGGTGCTTGAAATAATCAGGAGACAGAGAATTTACAACATGCTCTGTAGGTGACACAGATTAACAGATCAGCCTTTATGATTTGCTTACCACAGATTCTGGTATTTTACTTTCCTGTTGTTTGAACAACTTCAGATTTAAAATGCACTATTTAGTAAAACTATTCCCTTGGCTTTCCCAGCTCAACCGTGTGGAACTGTTGGAACTCTGCAAAACATCTAAAGCAGAGCAGGCCTGGCCATGGCAGTGGTGGCTGCTTCAGCCTCAGAAGAAACTGCATCTCTTCACTGTGACTCCTCCAGTGTTGGATGCCCCCCTCAGTCCACAAAAACATTACAAGAAAAACCTCCATACAACCAAATCACTGGACAGCTGCCTCATTTAATCACCACCTCTGGGAAGAAAGAGCAAGTTTCCCAATTTCCTGAAGTGCAGAGCTGTGCCCATCATGGTTTAGTCCCGTTTGCACCAGCTGGGACCTAAGAACTTGTGCTAGTAAAAAAAAGCAGCTGAAGTCAGAGTGCCGACTGGCTAGTTGACCAATAATGGTCTGATTGTTTTCCTCATATTTTATAACTGCATTCTCATTTCTTCCATTCAATTCACATTCCAATTGAACGTACATTTGTCATTCCAAACACCTTCCTAAGTTTCCAATCTGTTGGAAATCTGTTAAAATTACACTACAGTATAATTAACTTTTAGGAAAAAAGTTCACACCTACCTTTTACTTTCTGGAGAAATAAGCTTCTTCCATTGTTTTAACAGACTTTTAGCTACATTCCCAGCAGTGGCATGTTTCCTAAAACTGTTAACTGTTTTGTCTATGCCAGTTTCCTGTTGAAGATAGTGCAAGAAAGATGGGCAGAATAAACCACAACTGTCATCCCAAATAAAGCCTCCTCTAAAACTACTAAAAACAGTATTAGCCTAGTATTCAGGGCAGTCCTTTGGCAGCCAAAGAACAAATGCACTTTTTATACTGCAAACGGAACTGAAGTAGTTATTTATAACCAAATAAGGGGAACAAAATGCAGCCTTAATTCATAAAACTAAGATAAGCAATTTTCCTCCATTAAATGTACATATTTCAGGAATTTCACTTCTCTCAAATGCTTGAGCCCACAAAATGCATCAATTCAAATTTCCTTTAGGCTTACAAAGTACATTTTAGCATATTAGAGAGCATATATGTTGGGCATGGTGTAATGTAAAATACATCTCAACCAGTAATACAGGGTTGAAGGGTCAGAGTAGCAGAGTTATTTTCACAGTATCATTGTGCCTTCAAGTCTCACTCTAATGTGTTTTGTTTAAGCAAAAATATCTTGCAGACTTTGCAGAATCACAGGTGATTTTAATTCTCTATTATCTGTAAGCCTCTCTGATTCACAAACTCTCACTTTTAGGATGCACACAAAATATGGAATTCAGTAGGTTCACTGCAACCTGTTAATGCTCTTGCTAACTAGTGAAATTACACTCCTGTGAAGCCTGAGCTATGCACATTACTCCCACATAATCAGCTCAGCCCCTAGAAAGGGCTTCCATAAATTCACTTCAAGTATATTTAGCTTACATATAATTTAAGCAACCTGTTTTGGTTAAGTCAGTTATTGCAAACAGATGGAAGAAATCTGGTGGGACTGTTTCATAAAGCTATTTATATTCTTCAAATGCATTAAAAATATGTGGAGCCCTCAGCTGTAAGACATCACTTTCCTCTATTTGACTTGAAGGCTTCCATCAAAGTCTGTCCCATTATAAACCACGCAAAATTGCTGGGAACATGAATCATCTGCAGAAACCCTTTGTCATTTTAAACAACTACTTGCAATATGAGATTATGTATTTTTATTAGAAAACAAAATAAATGTTACTTTATTCAAGCAGAAGTCTGCCTGTGTCTAGGCAGGCAAACACCTTTGCCTGAATAGGCCACCCAAATATCTTGGCAACTATATTTTTCCTCTTACTCTTCAAAGAATTCTCCCACAAAAGCCACATTTGTCTTCTTCTCAAAACACAGACACGTTGCTTATAATAGCTAGAAGCTCCACAGATCACTGTGAGACTATCTAATAGAGAATTTGATATGATGCAGCTTGGATGAGGATAAAAGTCACAGGAATCATTATTTGGGATGCCTGCTCTTTAAATGCAATAAACTAACTTTGAGCTGCTAATAAAAGATGGAAGAGTTAGACAATTGACCTAAAGAATGGTTCACCCATATTTGCTTTGTTTTAATCATTGATCGAAGGCAGTTTTACAGTGAAAAGAAATCAACCTGATTAGCAAAGTGTCCTCTATATGCTCCGTTCCCTGCTCAGTACTATCACTGTTGACATAATACTGCATTTATCAAGTTGGATGACCAGCTTTTGGAAAATTAATCTAACCAAATAGGATATAAAGTCAAAATTATAAAATGCAACACGTCCACTACTTCTACAAATGCACACTCCTGACATTTACATAGTAATTCACTAAAGAGTTTAATGTATTATTACTGATCTCTTACCACTAGAATATCCAGCGATAAATCCAAACCTTGTAGTACCTCAAGTGTTTTTATAATCTGGAAGGAAACATTAGATTTATTGTTTTAAACAAATACTTAGAAATCCTATTCTGTTCTTCTCGTCCTCATTCACATATTTAATCCAAAAATACACAACAGTGTTAAAAGGAACATCTAGTAACTCCTGGAAAATGTAAGCACTCCTCTACTGCACATCAGGGCAGTGTTTGCAGTCTGTGCTGTGAACCAGTACGGTCCTGCCAACCCCTCCATTTCAGTAACACCAGAAAATCCAGTAGATAGTTTGAATTTACTGCTACAGAGATAACAGTAAAGATAAATATCACAGTAGTACAGGCTACATCTATATGCCTCCTCATCCTGTAGCAGTGGCCCTCATTTGCCACAAAGCCAATAGAAAAGCTGCATTGTGCAAAGCCACCATGCAAAAATCAGCACGTCTCACAGTCAGCATCACTACTCTATTAGTCCAGGCCAAGAAAGGACAACAGAGCTGGTGCAAGCCCAGATTGCACAAAATAAGGTTTTGAAAACACACCTGCAATGTGTATTTTAACAAAACAAGCTCAAGCCAGAACAACTGTTTTCTTTTGCACTGTCAAAGCTTATACCTGTTACAAAACTCAACACTTCCATAAAAGCAGGAAAGATTTTTTCACATACAAAATGCACATCTTCCTATGAGAAGTGTTGTAATAACAAAGTAGTCTCATTTATAAGCAGAGTATAAATTTCAACAGCAATATAATCCAATTTCTTTGGCAATGGGTATCCAGCACCCCAGAGTCTGGCAGCTAACCATATGTCTTATCTTCCTGTCATGGTTTAAGAATGGCGTTCCCCAGTTTAGTGTTCCCACTGAAACACTCCCAACCACACACATGAAACTATGTTATGGAGACAACAGAATTAATGTACAACTGAAATGGCAGCATTTCATAGGGCTTTCACAAAGCCTGAAATACTAGTCAAGTGTTTCAGATCATTGACACTTCTCAGTGTAACAGCAGCAACACATAACACACTATCCAGAAATCTTCTGACAACAATAGCAGCTATATTAATTTAAATAACTGATGACCAGTGATTTATTATTATATTAGATACTGCTTCTGGAATGGCACTGCAGGAGGTGGAAGAGGTACTAAAAAATGAGCAGCAAGCTCAAAGAAACTATTTACAAATTGCACTCCAGGGATATATTGCTCTGCTGTTGCTCTAAGTTTCATTGTTCCTATAATGCATTAGAATGGTGGAATCCCACACTTGACACTGATTTTCATTGTGTTCAGTGGGCTCTATCTACACGCCTGGCATGCAGTTCTTGTGTAAATCATCCACCCTGCAACAGTGCTTCTGAGTCTAGGCAAGCACAGGAGAAATACTGCACACTCTGGGAAAATGTGAGACAAGCTGTAAAGGTGAGACATACACCTAGGACCAGAGGTAACAAATCAAATCTCTCCCAGAAAGTTCAGCTAGCTAAAAATGGCAGGATACCTACAAAAAAAACCAAGCTTCCTGACCAAGATTCAGAACCAACACAAAAGCCATATGAAGTTCTGCTTATCTTTAAGATAAGGCACTCCCCAAGAAACACAGTAATTGCTCACAATGTTAACATAGTTTCTAATGCTTGAGATGATCAGTGTCAAGTTAGTTCACTTTTATTTAATTAAAAGAATATATATCCTCATTGATTTAATTTATTTTGCAATGAAAAAAGGAAGTAACCCACTGCTGACACATTATATTGCGATATATAACATTATTAGATAATCAAGCAATGCAAACCACTGGGAATAAATCCCACAGCCCAGGGATAAACCTATTTGTGGAAGAATACTGAAGGATGTTTTCATCAAGATACAGTGAATAGGGGTTTTGAATAGTTCCTCTTGATGGTTTTTGGACTAAGTTAACTCATAAAGCCAAGTTTATTTCAGAAGAAAAACTTCATTAAGCAGGCAATTACTATTCATACAACTTCAAACCAACAGGCTAAATTACAAAAGTACCTAGATGACAAGCACATTCAAAAGCAGTCAACACATTTTAAGGAAAAACAAAACTTTCAAAGTTTTCTAAACTAAAGACCACACTGCTCATTTTGGTTACTTGAAATATATATCACATTTGGTAAATTAAGACAAATAACACTGTTGCATTAAAAGAAAAAAATAGAATAGATGAGACACACTGACAAGGTTTTTAGAAGTTAATACCAACCACCTGAAAGCAGGGAACAGCTCAGGCTGCAGGGGAATCAGCAGCTCTGCATGTACAGGACTAGTACAAGACTCTGTTCTGTGACTGGAGAAAGTAAATAGCAGCATCCAGCCAGCAGGAATCACACATCTCCAAGTTCTTGGGATTTAGAACCAAACTTACAGACACAATCAGAAGTAAAATTTAATTTATGGCAAGCATCTGTAGCAGCAGAGAAACTTTGTATTTATCCTATTTGCTAGGGATCTCAGATTTCTCTACCAAAGACAAAGCACAAATACCAAGCTCCAGTATCTACTAGGCTTTTGTGAAGGCCAGAGAAGGGTATACTGTGAAGCACAAGACACAGTAAAGTGTTTTACCAAAACCAGAGCTTGCTAGAAACACATACTTTGTTCTCATGATACCTGTATATGGTATACCATTATAATTATTGCATAAAATAAGGCAAAATTATGAAGTCTGTTCTAAGCAGGCCTTCAAAAACAAAATGAAGACTGACTATTGAAGTATCTTTCTCTAATCATTTCTTCCACCACAGCATTTGTGGCCTGTCTGGCTCTTATCTCACTGGACTGGATCTGGTAATTTCTTTACGGAAGACTTTCCATATACACACAACACACATGTAACCCTCCACTGGTTTTCAGACTGTTTTACCTCACATACCATCATCAGCTATATCCTCGTGGAAAAACTCTATCAAACTTTAAAAGAAACTGTAAACTTCATAGAAAATTTTTGAAGGAAAGTTATCTTCATTTACAATTCCTGGACTAGTCTACATAATTCCTAAATACTGATTTATAAAGAATGATCAAAACCCTTTAGGACTGGGGTTTTTTTTCCATAGAAGACATTCCAAAAAAACTCAAGACCTAGGTCTTCATGCAATATAAACAAGCAAAGCCTTATGGACAAACTGAGAGCTGGCACACACATAGTGGTATGAGACAAAAGCAAAGAGGACAGTAGGAACAAAAAACAGCAAAGATGCAGGGAAGAAGGGAAAGCAGGTTGGAATTTGGAAAGCAGAGATCAACGGTAATGAGCAATGGAAAAGATGCATGTGAGCAAACAAAATTTTCCAGAGTCAAAACTGAAAGCAAAGTAGTAACAACAGCTGCCAGGTGCACTGGGTTTGGTCTCTTCCCACGACACCAGTGTTGCTCCATCACCCTTTATACAAGTGTTGTATGGTCTCCTCTTATTCTCCTATGTGAGCCTGGAACCTCAGGAAGGATGGGACCGGTTCCCAGACCATCTGTCCTTAGGGGACTGACAACGTTTCTCCACAGTAACTCCTGTTTTTTCTCCTTCCTCGCTCACTAGCTGCATGTCTCTTTCAAAGAGATCCCTATGACTCTTTAGCTCATTCTCTTCTATAACAAAGCCTGTGAAATTCCATCAAGTCAATAATTTCTGTCTGAGCTAGACAATTCATTTGAAAACGCACCAGGACTTTGAGGAAAACACCTCAGAAAAACCCAACTCCTTCCCAAGGAAGTAATCCCTATGCCCTCAGCTAACAAAAACCCAAAACAAAATTTAAAACAAACAAACAAACAATTAAATCCCAAGCCAAAATAAAAAAACCCACCCAAACAAACAAAAACAAAAAAGCAAACAAAAAAACAACAAAACAAAAGACAACAATTTGCCTAAAACAATTGCCTAGTGTTGTTTTCAGCTATTAAATCTAACGATCTGTTAATTACACTAAAGGAGCTTTCTTCCAATCATCTTATACAACACAGAAATAAATGTAAATACTAATCACACACTTTACCTTGGTTCTTTAGTTTCATTAAGTTATGCCAGCCAGAACTACAGCCATTCTCTGGCTGTCTTATTATCCTTCCAGCTTGGCCAGTGTTGTTTTTAAAAACAGTCCTCAGAACAGGACATAATATTCCTGTAATTGTCCCTCTAATGCTATATAGCAATAATAACATAACCCTGCTAAGCTACCCAAAGATAGCATTTACTCCATAAGCCACTGCACTCTACTGCAATTTCATGCTCAACTGGTAATACATCAGAGCTCCAAATCATTTTCTGGGTCAATGCTTTCCAAAATACAGTCTCCTATCCTGAGTGACCTATATTCATAGCTCCTAGCTGTGACTTTCCACTGAGCCATGGTAAAACATGTGTTGCTCAAATGAATGTAGCCTACCACATGATGAAATTTGGTTTCTAGAAGGGACTCTCTTCATTTGATACAAATTACTTCAGTATGCGTAGCATTTCCCTACAATGCTTGCTGTCTTCTAAACTAAGGAAGATTTCAGTAGCATCATGTCACAAAGAGATGCATAATCACCCTCCTACCCCCCAAAAAACCACCACAAACCCACAACCAAACCCACAAACCAACATTGTTCCCTGATGAGGTCTGGCACTTATTTTTGACGAGTGCAACTGAAACCAGTTTTATGTATTATATCAGGCCTGTGACACTGCTACTCTAATCAGCATCACATAGAAGCAAGTCAAATGCCCTGAAGCTTGCATGTATTTATGACAATTAGTGTCAGCCAAATACAATTTGAGATAAATTTGGCAGAATGTATCTACATAGCATCTCACTGAGTGGTAAGGATCCTGGCACCGCCCTTTAATTCTACATCAGTTACATCCTGACATCATGCAGCTGCTCAACGTGTTCCTTTATGATCAATGCGAATGAAGACCATTTCACTGACCTTTATCAACAATAGTACAGTACTTTTTCCTTGTACCTTCCCTAGAACCACAAGCATCA
Source organism: Pachycephala philippinensis (assembly GCA_013397055.1). Classification (NCBI taxonomy): domain Eukaryota; kingdom Metazoa; phylum Chordata; class Aves; order Passeriformes; genus Pachycephala; species Pachycephala philippinensis. The sequence continues at coordinate 218,167 of VWZT01001895.1, read as the reverse complement.
TTCAATACCTGTTCTTTCTTCAGTCAATTCTGTGAAAACTCAGTGGCTATCAAACCTCACACATTAAAAAGCTTTTGAAATGGACAACTGACGTTCTGCATGGTTATCAAAAACTTTTTAGCAATTATTAACAAGTCCAAAGATAAATATTATTCTCAGTATGGAACAGAAATATTTGACAAGAACAATGCATGCCTACATACACATCTCTTACATTGGTTTGCAATTCTTTCCACACACTCCTACAACTCTCCTCTTTGCCTTTGAAGATGCTTACCACATAATTTCTCTTATTAGATTCAGCCTCGGTTAGGAGTGCCTTTCTTGACTGCCAATTTACAACTATCAGTTTCTCACTTTCCCTGCCACTCCTTAGGCCCTGTTATCCGTAAATGCTTCTATTTCACTAGACAGTTCTAACAGGGACAGAAGTGCTGCAGCACCACCATTAGCTCCGTTTTATGCAGCACCTATTTGCAGCTATGCTGCAAACAACAATGTATCTCCTGCCTTAATGAGTGAAATCAAACAGAGTTGTTCTCATTTTTCACTTTAGTTGAATGCTTTGAAACTTACTGGCTTGGGATCACTTAAAATTAATTACTTCTAGAATTGTTTCTTTCTTTTCCTTTGGTACCTCTTGTTCAAAATAGCGTAGCAACACTAATCCCAAGTACAAATTCAGACACTGTAATATCTGATCATTTCTGTAGCACAGAAGAGATCTTAGGTTCATTGAACTGCAAATTAAAACTTCTGAAGAAGCACCTGCACAGATATTTGCCTTTTAGACAGATATTGTCTACATCACAGGCATTCAAGAAGATAAACTCTTATTGGCTACGAAAATCAGTATTTCCTCCGTATGCATACACCCACACTTTGAAAACACACTGTAGACATGATTAATAGCTTTTCATGAACTACCAAATACAATGCCATTTTTACTGCTTTCCTCTGCCTCCGACCACAAACTTGTATCAAGTTTTAACGCCCTTGAAACCCATCAAGGTAAAAGAGTTCTGTATTTTTAAAGCGAATGTGACCCTCCGTAAAAAAATTAAAAAAAAAAAAAAAAAAAAACCAAAAAAACCAAACTCAAACCAACCAAAAACGACATGACTCTTTTGGATACACCTTCTTCAGTCAAATGTGTTTTATTACTTCGTAAAACACTGAGGCCAATTTGGCACATGCTACTTTGCTTCCATTTCCTTGGGAGTGCTTGGGGGCGTCCCCTCTGCCCCTCCAGTGCCCGCCGCAGCTTCAGCACCTGCTCTGGCCGCACTCCCCACCCATCTCTGCCTGCTGCAGGGGCTCCTTAGCCACTCCTCGCAGCTACCGCGCAGCCTGGCCGCCCTACAGGGGTTGCTTAAGAGTAACATCTTAGTCCTTCTTGGACCAGGAAGAACAGCAAGGCAGGGCGTGACAGCTCCCGCTCCTCCTGATGTGCGCCGTTCAAACCAAGCAGAAGCACCTATTTCACATAGAAAAGCTCTTATGAACACAGAAATTACAGCCCAGCCGCCGCCTCCGGCCTCCTAGCCGTGTACCTCGGCGGGC